>VUJU01006066.1:0-11531 GCA_009835225.1 Aphis craccivora
CCTACTTTTTGTTTTAGTTTAAAAGTATTATGGATAATTGTAACTTTTAAAGTAGGTACATTATTATTAATTTAATCTATCATATTATTAATAGTAAAATAAATTACTTTAATAGCAATAAAAATATATTATAAAATATAGATACTTAGTATTATAGTATACCTATAATTTTTTTATTGTAGTTACACCTATAAATTTGTTGCTGAGCGAGCGAAGAATCGGAAAAAATATTGGTCTTAATTTTTGTATAATATTTCTAAAAAATTATCCCTAAGAACGTGTGGTATCTGAAGTATCCTTAAGACTAACAGCTTCATATAGATTCATCTATAAACTTAATACAAATATTACAAATAGTATTTTTTTAAGTGTAGATAATCTTCGAAAATACCCAATAATTATCATCAAATTTGAATAAAAAAAAAATATAAATTTGAAATATGTTGTTTTAAATAAATCGATTTTGTAGATTTTATTTATTGTTTCTTGTAAATTTAAAAGAGAATGATGCTCTATGACATAAGTTTCAATAATAGTTATTAATTTTAATATTTTGTATGGACGTAATATAATTATAAAACAAATTGTATAATCTTTTAGAGTATACATATTATAATGTAATCTACATTTTTTTGAAAATTTGTAGTGTTTATTAAAAAGCTTAGCAAAGTTTGAATTATAATATAAGTTAATATATTATTGAAATGATGTATATTTATTAGTTAGTTAATAATATTTATTTCAACAAAATTTATTTTTCAAACGATTAAAACTTCAACTTTATCGAAATGTTTTACTTTCATGAATTATTATAATGTATTATTACTATTCTTATTATTTTATATAATACAGCAATCGGGCTAGGTATACGTTTATTTATATTTTATGTTGATGAGGTGTGAATTTTTATTGCTATTATTGCTAACTAAATTAAGAATCAACAATATTATGGTTTTATTAACTTATTACGCTTATAAAAATATATAAGTGCGCATAATGAATACAAAAAGTAAAAATAAAACAGTAATACTATAATAGTTCATGGACTATGGAGATAAATATTATATATATGACAGAAAAAATGTTAAGAAAGTTATTGTAAAACAGAACCTACCTTAAAAGTAGAATTAACTATGAAGTATATAAAAAAAAAATTTATTGAAATTTAATGTTTTATAAAAATGTAGTTAACATACTAGAAGTTTTGACGGTGCAACATTTTATAACATTCCTAGCTATATATACAAGTATAATGTATGAAATTTGACACGGAATAAATAATACTATTTTGATGTACCTACTAAAATCGGATTTTCATATACTCAGTGATAACTGGATATTTAAGAGGTTTCGAAGTATGTTAATGTTTTTGATTCACTGAACAATCTGTAGGTATCTTTGTAATTAGCAGATGACTGTCTTACTGTATAGTTTTGAACAATTATAGGCCTATAGGACACTTTGTACGGTCACATAGAAAAAATGAAAACCGCGAACAGTTTATATTATTATAATAGGTATACTAGGTGTAGTAACAACAGTCAATATTTGCAGACGGTTTGTACTATTTCAGGTTAGTTAAATTATAACATGATTTATTATTACACATTAAATAGGTAGGTTATCTGTGTAACTGATGGTGTATTCCCAGTTCGCCGACACCCAGTTTGCCGACACTAAGTTTGACAACACTCAATTTAGTTATACAGTTACAGTTTAGTTATAAAAAAATATAAAACAGTGTCGGCGAATTGGGTGTCGGCGAACTGGACACAAACCAAGGTAATATACACATTATTATAAATAATTAAAATTATTGATTATTTTAAATGATGTGTTTGTGTGAACAAATTTGTGAATAAACTCATAAACCTAAAAATTAAATTAATTTTGTTATAGTGTTATCTTAGCGCTTTTTCCAGGCTTAGTGAATTTCTTATAAGTTTAAATTTTGAACAATTTAATCTTATTTTATCTTGTAAAATATATTCTTGTTCATTTTTACTGTTGTCCGTGATCAATTATTATCAAATTATTTTTACTTTTCAAAGTGTTCTTAGTGTTTTAGACTTAAAAGATAAATAAAAAAGTACTTATGAAACCAACAATTAAAATTTTTATTGTATTTTATTTTATATTGTTTTATTTAACATACATAAAGGTCTTTTTTTATAAGCTATAGGAGTGAACCGATCTTTGATAAAAACAGTTTTGAATCATTATGATTATTTTGTATATTGATTTTAATGGATGTATAATAATAAATAATAATATAATATTAGCTTGCGTCTAAGTGAGCGGTAGAGACATATCTTTTATATCCTATCCATTAACCATAGGTACTTATTATATTTATAATCGACAGCAAAATATAACAACAGTACAATTATTTTACTTTTCTTCTATTGGTTTTATCTTTTAATGAAAATTCTTAGATTTAGTTTAAAAAGTTTAGGTTAGGAGACTAGCTAATTATTGAAAGCTTATTTAAATAATTTAATAATGACAAATAAATATTTTAATAATTTAGAAGTTAATTTAAAGTTAAACAAAAAAATTAGCCAACAAAAACATGTGCAATTAAAAACGAGTAACAAAGTAAATATATTTTTTTTATGTATAAACTGTTGCAGTATCAAAATCATAACTAAAACTCGTTAACATATTAAAAAATTGCTCATTGATTCCTCAACAGTTTTAGTTTTAGAAATAATGTTTATAAAAAATGACGCCACATAACGTAACCGCAAGTTTTAAGAGGATGTCGCACCTGCATGTGTTGTGTCTATCTTACACACGTACGACCGAGCGTACGACATAGTTCACCAGTTCACCAGTTTCAAGTGTGCTTTTAGTTTTGATATTAGAGTGAATTGACCTATTAACAAACTTTTAGGTAAGAACATTATCTGTATTCTCTTGATGGTTTTTTACGGTATTTTAATTTTTAATCGAATTATGAGTATTTTAAAATATTTAATAGGTTTCACTCATAACTCACTTAAAAGTTAAAATATCTTAAAAAATCAACAAGATAATATTGATAATGTGCAATCATACCTTTAAGTTTGATGTTTGATAATAGGTCATTTGACATATTTTCACTCTAATAAAATCCTATAGTTTTTATTTATAGTATTTTTATTGTTTTATATGACTTAAAATACTTTTTGTACTTGGACATGTAGTCAATTCTTGATTCCATGCGATATTTTACTATGAAATACGTTGTTGCTTCTAGGTATTGTTTGAATTCTATTTCACGGCGTATGAATTATGGATGTTTTTCAAAAACATGTGACTCTGGGTCGAGAAAACTTTTAAAGTTGTTCTTTTAAACACTGCGAAAGCTATTCTAATTCTTTTTAAATTAATGCATTATAGTTGTCTCAATCAATATATTTCAATAATATATTTCTCAACTTTTTAAATTTTTTTATGTTTCTGGTACTTATTTATATCATAGTATTATTTTTATTTATTTTAAATTAAATTACTGTTATATTATTCACGGAGTTAAAGAAATATTTATGAATCACATTAGTCAATTTAAAATTAAATATAGTTAACTAGGTTTTAAATATAAAGGAAGTATAAGAGTAAACATTAATATAGCTGTCAACTGCAGACAATATTGTTGCAGAAATGACATCAGTATTAAAGAACGTAGTTTAAAATATGAGGCCATGCGAAATCAAAACCTAAGTTTTCAAATGTAAACATTATATAAATTCAAAAAAACGATGTAGTACACAGTGCTCCACTGTGCAGGTCTCAGAACCTTACTTTTAAGTACGATACGTAATTAATTTTTTATTTAAAATTTTCAATAATTGAAATATAGGTTGACATAATTATATATGTACGTAAGTGAAGTGTGAATGCCTCCAATGTTTCAATGTTCATCTCACCAGTGCTTTTTTGTATAATCATTAATCATTAGTATATTTTATACAGAATCGTTATACCTTGATTTTTCTCTACTTTGTATAATTATATTGATTAAAACTCCTCAGAAATATGAACCCAAGGTATCTACAATTATGGTGTAACTCCCTCGTCTATGTTTCTAGTGCGGAT
The DNA here is from genome assembly GCA_009835225.1 of Aphis craccivora. Taxonomy (NCBI): domain Eukaryota; kingdom Metazoa; phylum Arthropoda; class Insecta; order Hemiptera; family Aphididae; genus Aphis; species Aphis craccivora. The sequence goes on from VUJU01006066.1 coordinate 4,081, forward strand.
ACAAATTACAAAACAAGACTAGTGACATTAATTAATTTTTTTTATCACATCCTAAAATAGTTTAAATTTAGTTGTAAGTTAGTAAGTTTTTTTTAAAGAAGTTAATAACTTTAAATTTGAAATACAGTATGTTGTAATTTGTAAATACTATATAACTAACTGATAGTTACTTGGTGTAAAATTTAGGAATCATAGAACTTGTAGACAAACAACAATTTAATTAGTATACTTAATTTTAAGTTATTAAACGTTGTACTTTATAGATGTAAAGAATATAGATAATAAGGTATGTATAATAATGAATATATACCTAATGAATTATATAAATAATTTTATTTATGTTTATTTTGGAATTAAAACATTAACAATGAATAATCCATTGTACAATATATTATACATATTATATACAGATATAGATTGGGTATAGGACATAGGTACATAATATTATATTGTATTTTAATTTAAATTATATTATTTATGTTTAATTTGAAGTAGCCTTAACAGCGTTAAAGATAAAACATAAATACACATTCTCGGAATCATGATTCCCTTAAAACAGGTGCAGTCTTGTATTATTAAAACCATTTTATACTGATAGAAAATTATTAAAACAACTTCTTATTTGTTCACATTATAACCTCTGAATAGGCTTATAAATATTTCATAGTGTATAATATATATTACATATTTATATATATGATAATGTTTCTTAATATTACATACACGTTATTTTTAATACCTCCGGAATCGTGATTCCCAGAACGTGTATTTGTGTTTTATCTTGAACATTGTTAATGCTACTTCAAATTAAACATGAATAATAATATGATTAAAATTAAAATATAATAAATGTATCAATATATACCTAATCTATATTGTTATACAGGACAATAGATTTTTCATAAGATAAAATTAACCTCAAATAAACCATTGTAATTAAATTGTTTTTTTTTTTGTCTATAAATTTTGTTATTTTAAAAAGCTACTAAGTAGTAAGTTGTTATAGTTTATACTGTTTATAGTATTTATAAATTATATTATAATGCACTCAAAATGTAATATATTGTACAAAATATTTAGTACTTAATTTAAAAATTTTTTCAAGAATAGATAAATTGGTTTGGATCTTAGACACAATAAAACAGATATTTATAAATAAAATAAAATAAATCAATAGTTTTACATCCTCTTGTTACGTTCTAAGCCTCTAAGCTAAGGTGACATGCTACCTTTTTTGGAGACTGGGCCCCACATTTTACATTTCATGATGTCAAAGATGGTTCTTGATTAACTAGACAAGTTCAGTTACCCAAAAAATTGGGGCAGCGGGTCAGTAATTACTAGCCGGCTTGCTCCAGAGTCCTAACGCCATCACGCGCTAAAAAGTTTCATGGTTACATCGGAATCGAACCCGGGAACGTTCGCGCGCCAGAATATTAGTTCAGAGTTCAGACCCTCTCAGCTACGGGTGACCCCGAAACAAAATTTTATAAGTAACAAAATAAAAATAAAATTAGGTACATACGAATTCGTACATGCTTTGGTTAAAAAAAAAGGTGGAGATAAAACGATTTTATTGTTTTATTTTAAGTTATTTTTAATGTTTAAAAAACATTTTTTAAATCCTTAGTTAGCTAAACCTATTTAACATTTCTTTTTAAAACTTACTTTTTAATACATATAATACAATCTATAAAACCTATTTAACAAGAGTCCGTAAAATATAAAAACCAATGTATTTTATAAGAATACTAAAACATTATATTATTAAGTATGCTCAATAATATAATTATTTTTTTTTTATTTAAATAAAAACATTTTGTTTACCTTAATTTAGTCGCTAACCTATCAACAGTTTTATCATCTTTGCTATCATTATTCAAAATATATAACAAATAATTTCTTGATTTCTTTGCTTTAGAACTACCCTACGGCCACCTATAGCCGAAGGTGTCAGTCACTTATAGTATGTTTTAATGAGATTACTCATTCGTCCTATTATTATACAATAAATTAGTATCAATACAAAATAATATTACCTATATACAAAAGGCGTTAATACTAGTCTAAAATTATATAATACGTAATAACTTATTAGTTATTTTACGCGTACTAGGATTTTAATAAATCTTTTTAAAATCGGACTATATTAAATTGATATATAACTATATTTCTCACTAAATTAAATTACGAAAAAAGTTATATTTATTTAACGTGTTACTCACTGTTGTAACTATATAATAACCTTAAAGAATATAGTACCTATAAACCCTGGCGGCCCAAGACGATAAAAAAATGAAATACCTACACTGTTTAGTTGCATGAACCACTACACTATAATGCTGATTGTTAACTATTATAGTTAGGTATTAACTAAAAAAAAAAAATGAAATCATTTGGTTTATACTTACATCTTATATTATAAATGTTTTAGTCGAAATCAATAATATGTACCTAGTTTATTCGTAATATATAAAATATATTATTTTTTATTCAAAAAGGAATCGCATATTTGAGTGTTTCTTGATCTCTAACCCGGATACTTACGGTTTTTAACTAAATAAAACGCGTAATATTATTGGTTGTCCCGATTTCAGTTGATTTATGATTAGGATAGTATTCCACCCTTAAAGTTTTGTAATTGAAATTAATTAAATCAGTGAATCAATGTGACATGGTATATTATACAGATAGTACCTATTAAAATAAGTTATTTTTTCAAACGTAAAATGACTAACTTCAAAACTATAATCAAAAATATTTATGTAGACAAAAACATGTTTAGTCAGCTAAAAAAAAAAATGTACTAAACCGTGTTTAAATATTTTATTTAACTTTACTAGAAGGTATTTATCTTATAAAACACCTGTACAATATAAGGACATCTGAATTAAATTAAATATTATAAGTACACGGATTTAAAAAACACGGCATGACTGTATAGTAAATTCAACTAACTCTGGGTTGTGGTGGTATGGCGATAAATTTTTTACAGAGCACTAGCGGGACGATAACAAACAAGTACCAATTTTTTTATTATTGAATAACTATAATTATTAAAAAAACATGAGGGTGGTGGCTCTAAAAAAATTCTAACATGATTGACTTTGAAATTGTCCATGATTGACTGTTTGGCCGCTCCTGTTATACATTATGTAGGTACTATACAGCCACCTTTCGCTGCAATATACGCTGTATATACTTGATGCCAATCTAACATGAGTGACACGTTAATATACATATATAATGACTATATTGAATTCGATTGTTGGCCAATAATGATAATATGTTATAGTTATAATAAATCATATATAAATTAATTAATATAATACAATGACCCATGCTCACACATATTAAAAGCGGATTATGCAGTAACGTGCAGTCTATACCTTTTCGACTCATTTAAATTGCGTATAGGTACTAGGAAGTTTACACGTTTGCTATCGCCGAGTATATTATAATAGTATAATATTATATACGTATATGAGTATACATAGTGTAAAAGCCTTTTTGTATTGCCATTTGTTTGTTGTCTCTAACCGTTTATCGACTACGACAAATTATATATATACCTACCCATATATTATACATCCGTAGTTCTGTACCTGTTGTGCAAATCTACTTACAATAGGCAAATATAATGCGACCACCACAGTCGCCAGCAGATGTTTTATTTTATTATTATATTGTCCGCACCAAATTCAAACATTTCTAATCGATATTTATTTAGGTACCGAACGGTGCAATAAAATAATAGTAAACACCTAATTCGTAGAAAAAAATTGTCCAATACATCATCATGTGTATGTAGGTCATAAAAAGTATGTGCATCAAGTTTATGCACGAACAAATTTAACACTTTTTTTACACTCCCGTTTTTTCGAATAACAATATTACTTATAATAGATAGGTACTATATGCATCGATCACTTGACACTTGTTTAAAGTATTAAATAATAACGTACTTATATTGAGTCGGTAAACGAATAACAGTAAATAAATATAATTATAATCAACAAAAGTTAAAATTCACAATAGGTACCTCAAAAATAAAAATTACTTGATCACGTATTATTATACCTATACTTATAAATATGATTACTCATATTATTATGTAGTGCCTTTATATTTAACTATATATACCTGCAAACATACAGATGCTGTTTAATATTTTTATCATATTTACATTTTTTTATTATTCGATTACATCACGTACGGATAACCAGGGGCGTATTTAGACTTACTTCTAGGAGGGAGGACTTAAATTTTTTCTTTAATTCAAGCTCAAAATTTAACAGTAAAAATACATGGTCGTGAAATGGATATAATATACTTATATACAGTAATAACGCCATTAACTATGATTTATGATACAACTATCAAGGCCGTATTTGAGGGGGGTTTTGGGGGTGTATCTCACATATAATCGGTTCCTTAAATACGGATATAAAGGGGACGATCGCCCCCTCCACCTCCTAAAATACGCGCCTTCGGATAACTACGCATAAACACAATTTGATAATCGGTAAAACCATAAAATTAAAAATTGATAAAAATATTTTGCACAACTTCTAAAAGTGGGTTTGTACTTTGTAGCCGTTGGGCCCAATTTACAGCTTTAAAAATTATCGCGAACTCAATTTATACCCATATAGAATTATGAAAATCTGATATGTGTATTACAAGCAGCTATATACACATATCATTATAGTGGTGTGTTCAAATAATGTATATTTTTTTGATAACTGTTAACTAATAATATATTATGCAATATTATGTTTATAAAATGAATTGTTTCATAAAATAACTCGTAAAGTAACGTACATCTAATAGTCTTCAATTATATTACTTATATTTAATTTATTAAACTATATATCAAAATAGGTAATGTAATAAAAATTATTATTGAATTCAATAATAAATCATTAAATATCATTTCTGAGCTGTGGATTCATATTTCTATGAGTACCTAATTTATAATTATTATAATCATTTTATATTTATATATCAAGTATTTTGTTTTTTATTTTTATTTGCAAGAATACAGAAGGTGAAATAATTTTTTCTGAAAACATATCATGTAGATTATTGTAGGTACCTATATATTATATAATTATTTAAAATATTTATTACTCAATGTTGCGTGGTAATAACCGCATATAATAAATTATATTATTATTATTTATTTAATTAATTTATGTTTTTATTGGCTGTATATCATATATTGGTATAATTAAGTTTGTGGTACAGTTTAAAATGAATCAAAATATATTTTTTAATTGTATTGTGTGTGAGTATAGAAAATAATAGGCATTATCCGTAATGATAAAAACTTATGTCACTAGAACTAATTAATATTTTTTGAATCATAAAAAAATAATTATTTTTGGTTTAAATATCTTATTAATTTAATTTTAAAAAAAGGTTGTTTATATTATATACAATATACATATAATATAGATTATATACCTATAATAATCGGGATAGCAGACACAAATCTCGAGGGTTTTCTGAGTTCGAAGAATAATAATATATTATGAAAAATCTCACCGCCACTATTTAGGTATACATTCACTTCTCTTTCCATGCGTATATACCATTGTTAAATTTATACATTTAAGTTTATTGATATAATAATTTGTATTCGACTTTTGGTGCATCGAAAACAACACCGGGTGGCTGTTACGGTATTTTTACTTTCAATACTAATATTTTTTTTCCTTTTCAAATCTGTATTCGCATGTATTCAATATTTTATTTTTCTTGTTTGCTGAAACGTGCCTAAAATTGTAATCACAATTTTATAATGCACTGAAAGCATCATTTGAGGCAAGTGCACTCGCCATTTTACACTAGCAAAAGTCAGTCATTAATTTCCATTACGAGTTCTGCGAAATTGCTTTCTCCCGCGTATATTATATGCGTTCGTCGTTTGGCTGTCGTATTATAGTCATTAATTATTATTACATTAAACTTTCACCGAAGAGAAAAATCGTCATAACGGCGTTGAATTATGAATGGAACTTATCATTATTATTCTTACAGCTTGATCTTCTATATCTGTTTCCTGCGAATAAATTATACAAATGTATAAACGATAATAATAATTAATAATCAAGAATAACTCTATACTGATTAGTAATTAGGCCAATTTAACGTCGATTATCACACGGTTAAACAAAAAAAAAAACATAACAAAAAACACACTCCTGCGCAACATGTGAATGCACAGCAATATAATATATTATCATACGTAAATAACGTTATTTTCTACGTAATATTCTACGAATCGCACATTCGCACATCAGTATATATCACAACCGCATTTCGATATAATTTAACAGGATTCGATAACGAAAACAATTAATTTATTTATTGTTCGTTATTAGGGCCTGGATTAAAAATATTATTAAAATATTATATTTTATAAAAGCTATCGTACGCTATATAGTATAGACTTATTTCTGTTAAGCATAACATGTAAGTATTCGTGAATTTCAACAGAGTATTTAATATTATACAATTATTATTATTATTTATAAACAATGGATGTGCGTGCGTAATTCGGAACACCTATGTTTAATTTTCTATTGCTATATGACGTGATCACTGAATATTATATGATTCAGTAGCAGCTACTCACCGCGGTAATAAAAATAATAGGTATTGATATGACGTGTTCTTTTAAAGTTTAATGTTATTCCTGTTTACCGGAAATGGTCACTCGAGTCCGCGATCACAATAGTATACTTTTTTACATTTTTTAAATATTATAAAATTTTTACATCATTCAATCATTGCACTATTATTATTGCACTAAGTTGTAACACAAGGATATAATGTACTACAATAAAGAAAAAATACGAGATATTTTGAATTATAAGCGATTCTAAGAACAATTTCAACTACATAATAATTTATTTTAAGTGTTGTGTAGTTATTTTTTTATATTTTATGTTGGTTAATTGAATAGATCACGATATCTGTTCCGCTTAAAAAATCTTATTAAAGGTTTCCTGGCATTGTCGGGAAGAGAAGATAGTTTGTTGTAAAACATTTTGTAAAATTGTTAAAATATGTTTACTTCTTTGTACATGAGTTTTAAGTCTAAAAGGACGTCACACCCGCATGTGTTGTTTATGTAAAGGGCGTCACCGTTTTCCGCCAAAATCGACCTTTCCGTTTACCGCCAAGTCCGTTTTCCGCCAGTACAAAAATATATATTTCCTTTTACCGCCACCACAAATTTCAGTTTTTATATTTTGGTAACCCCTTGATATTGATTTTTAAAATAACAGAAATAATTAGGTAATCAATTTTTAATTAATTATATGATTTTACAAAAAACATTCAAGTGATACTTAAAATTAAAATTATGTAGAATATTGTATAATATATTACAAAAAAGTCAATACTACGACTTAAAATAGTAAAAATCATCAAATATGCAA
>VUJU01006068.1:0-11519 GCA_009835225.1 Aphis craccivora
ACAAATTAAATAATTTTTTTTGGAATTTGAACTTGAATTTTAAAATCTATAAAAAATTAGTTTATCTTTTAAAAATTACCTGTGCAGGCCATTGATTTTCTTTTTTCACAGCACCAGTAATATATGTCCTCTCGATTCCTGTCTTTTGTCATTAAATATCCCTTGACACATATTTTGGCATTTCCTTTTTGAGATGGGATAATTTGACATATTTCACTCATAATAAAAAATCTCCTAAATTATACTTAAAATACAGAACAAAGGTAGGTCTATACAATTAACACGCCAAAATACGTTTGTGTGTGATATGTATCGTTCACTCAGACTCGGGACAAATAATTGAGCATTTTAGATAATATAGGTACTAAATTAAACTTTTATAAGATAAGATAAAATTGTATTATTTTGTCGATATTTTGAACTGTCGGCATTTTAGGCTGTCGATATTTTGAACTGTCGGCATTTTAGGCTGTCGGGATTTTGAACTGTCGGGATTTTGGTGTCGGGTTATTGACCATTCGGGATTATCATTGTCGGGATTTTGAACGCTTCCCATACATACATACATCGTAAAAATCTGAACTTTAAACTTTAATAATAAAAAATTGTAAATTCTAATTTAATGAAAAATTAACGATTAATGTTTTTTTTAATTGCCTTTATAAATAATTTTTTATTAGATAATCAAGTTTTTTGGTCGGCCAAATTATTTTTATAGACATTTCAAAAACAAAATAATTTAAAAAATCAAAATTTTTAATTGTTTGTAAATAGCTAAAAAAAAAAAAAAAAAAGAAAAATGTAAAAACAAAATTTGACATTATGGAAGTCGATGATAAAAATTTGTATGAAAATCATGAATTATTAGATTTATATTGTCCACTAAGTATAAATTTAAAAATTAAAACGCGAACAGAAGTAGATTTAATTTGTGAAAAAACCTTAAAATATAGTAGATAAAAAAATAATTTTTGAAACAAATAATCCATACACCTTAACTTTTGAGGCAAAAATTATTTTTCATAATTAAAAACCTATGTAATTTTCCTTTAAATTTTGAGTTATCTGAATATTACTTTAACTTAATTTTTGTGACAGAAGAAAAAATAAAAACTATTTTTAATCAAACGATAGATCAATCAGATCAATTTTGGTTGAATAACAGAAAGTTTTGAATCTCAGCTAGCACAAAAGTGCATAAAATTAAAACTTTAAAAATTTTAACACATGAAAGACAGATTTCACTTGCAAAATCCTTATTGGATAGTAAACCTTTAATTGGAAAGGCTGCTAAAAATGCAAAATATGGCCATCAAACTGAAAACAAAGCTTTTGAGGCACATTCAAAGGTGGTTGGGTTTGAAGTTATTAAATGTGGACTAGTAGTGCATGTTGATAAACATTGACTTTGTGCTTCGCCAAACGGAATGTAATAATCAATAATAGACCAAACTAAGTACTAGAAATAAAATGTCCAATAACATGTCAGGATAAAAGTATAATAGATCCTGTAACTAACATACCTAATGTTAAGTACTTATAACTTATTAATGGTGAAATTACATTAAAAAAAAGTCACTCATATTATTCCCAATGTCAAATATTAATGTATGTTACTGGATTAGATGAATGTGATATTTTTGAGTATAACTTATTGAGTCCTGTTTTGTTGACTATTTTCAAATATGAAGATTATTTATTGAATACTTTACTAAAAGTAGAAAATTTTTTTTCATATTATTTACTAGCTTCTATTTTTAAACGAAAAACAAAAATCAAAATAGTGGTGCCCTTTGACTGCTAATTTGTATATTAAGTCTAAGTTTTTGAAGTTGTAAACTATTGTTAAAAATGAGCAAACAATTATATTCATTCAAATTTATTAATACATTATTCTATCTATAATATATTCAGTTTGTATTACATTTTTATTATTTTTGCTTTTGTATATCTTAATTATACCTAAAAACTAATCCATAAGAAATTATAGTGTAAATATAAAAAGAAATAAGAAATTATGAATTGTCCTTTATAAGCATTATTTCATGTTTCTAAGAACATGAACATGTTTCATTGTTTCATGTTTCATGTTTCATGTTAACTTTTTTATTAAAGGTGATTGAATATTAATTAAAACACAACACATATGAACTATATTATCAATATTAGGTAAAATGTCAAAAGTTATTTTATTAAGAATTCCAAAAGTTTTCATTTTGGCAAATATTCTTTCTATATGAATTCTGACACTAGCCATATTGTGTGTCTCAAGAACTTCATCCTCAGTGAACGTACCGTTGTGAAGAAATGGAGGCATTATCACAATGTAATTCTGCCTTTCACAATCTGTTATAATCCCTGGAAACCCTTTATCAACTAAAATCTCATCACCCGGTTCTAGTAATGACAGAAAACCACAATCGGTGGTAATAAAAGTATCATTAGACCTATCACCATAACATTTTGACAAAAAGTTTATCGTACCACTGGGTGTTTTACTGACTATAAACTTAATTGTTTAACAACTCTTGTACCTTGAATATAAATAGACTCATTGCTCTGCAATAGAAGGTTGCTCAAATTTTATTTCAGTGCAGTCTATTATACACCTACAATTTGGGTAATTTATTTTGAAAGCTTTTGGCAATAGTGATTGAACAGTTCTTTTACTTGGCCAAAAAATAAAATCTTTTGTTTGTACACTTAATATTGAAAGAGTATCTGAAAAAACTCTAGCTACAGTGGTTCTGTGTATACTAAAAACACAGCCAAAGCTGAATAAGTGATCCCCAATTTAATTTTCATCAAAAATAATAATAAGCAATTTTCTTTGGTAATTAAGGAACGATTATTATTAGGCATAAATTTAAGTAAGATATTAAATATTTTAAATGTTGTGCCTGTTAAATCTTTTAAAGAATTTTCATTTTTAACACACTGAAACCCATGGAACGCCTCATAGTATAAACATGATAAATTATTACGTGTGTCAACGCCACTACTTTTGTCAATTAATTTTGGTTTAAAATGAGAATTTAAACTATTTGAAACATAAGGTATTGATGCTTGTGTAGATAAATTCTTATCATCAAAACAACAAGAAAATGCAAAATCCTGAGTATCGTTTACATCAAATGCAGCTTGAGAACCTTTATCTATTTTATAAATAATTGGTTGGTCTAATAACTGTTCAACAGGATTTTCAATCAGCTCATTGTCCATGTGAGTAATTGTGAAATTTCTGTTCAAATGTCGTTTGTACCTATCCTCTTTTCGTACAGAATTACATTTTTGTTTTTTATAATTTTCTAAAAATATATGATGGACTTAAAGGATGATTAGATTTCTTTTTTCCAATAAAATGTTCTGAACAAATTGAACTTCATGGTTTAGGCCACCATAGTTTTCCCTTGTCACTAAAATCAAATAAAATTAAATCAGTGTTTTAGTATACAAGTATGACACTATTAAACAAATTTAAAAATATCCGAGATAAAAAAGTCGATTTACAGCTTTAACCCATTGAAATTTGCATTCTTTTTCGTATGGCCTATTCGGGAAATTGTAGAACACAACATCTGATGTATTTGAATATGTTGAATTGCAATTAACGACACAGCAGTTATGGTTAAATACATCACATTATTATTTATTCGTATTAAATGACATTACTTTACTATGATCATGAAACCAATCTTAAGAAATTAACTATGCAGAATTCGATTAATCATTCAAACTTTCAGTTTATCCAGAAGATTTTGAAATAAAACATATTTTATAAATAATTCCTTATAAAACCAGTAGAACGGTCTCACGACAGTAGTGTTGGTCTTCTTCACTAGGGCTCGTCATTTTTCAGCAGCTGCACGGGGTCTATAGGTGGTAAATAATAAATGACTTACACTTAATCTAATAATGATGTTATATGATATACAATTAATATAAACCGCAAGGTTAGTCTTGAACTAACTTTGTTTTGTTTTAAACAAATTACAATAAATGTATTATTTATTTCAATAAATTGCAGTCTGCAATTGTTTTCGCCGAGCTAGCTCGTACGTAATGCCGTTTGCTATCTCGACTCACGCTGTGTTGAGGACTAGCGGGGAAGTATGCAATAAATTATAAAATATAAATGTATAAAAAAACTAGAAAATAATATAAAATATAAAAACAGTGTACCTAATTTAGCTAATAATAAACATTACAATAAAACCCAAATAGGTATAAAACAAAAAAAAATTATGTCCGCATGGACTTAAATAAAGGGCACCCCTAAAAATAGTAGGTACATACAAATATTATTTCTATATAATATTATATGAAAATAAATTACATGATATCACCAGAGTTAATATAATACTCGGTAACCATACAAAACGAAAATATATACCTAAGTTAGTGGCCTGAGGAGCAGAACTCGCTGGTGTTGTCTAATCACTGATGCTCTAGACTAGATAAGATGGTGACGTCGGGACGGCGGTACACGGGGTACGCACAACGTGGATATATAAATAAATATCTAGAGCCGGAGGGTTGACAAAACGGCCACACACGGCGATGAAGGGAATGAGCACCACGCACGAGGTTTATGTAATAACGTCGCAAAGAGCACGCGCACGCGAAAGGTTAGGTCTAATGATCTAAATCATCTAACGGTCTATGATGCTAATTATCGGTGGAGAGCGATTCTGCAAAATTTGCGAAATCGTGTTGATTTTAATAGCCCTAATTATATGTGGTTTTTATTGAAATTATGACATTTGTATATGAATTTAGTATGAAAATAGTTTATATTTGAAGAAATGCATAATATAGGTACATCTAATATAATTTTTATTTAAAAATCTGATCATTTTTATTATGAAAATGAAAATGAAGTTTGTATATTATATTTTCCGTAAAAAATATGAAATTATTATACAAATTTGTGTATTAATTATTTAGATTAAAGTCAAAACAATAAAACCTATATTTATATAGATTCTGTAGACTGTTGAAATTATACATTTTTGTGAGATTTTAAATAGATATTTACTTATTGTTTCATATTTTTATCAAGAACTGTATAATATCAATATGTGTCGAGGTATAACGTATAAATATTTTTATATTTACGAATCAATATACTGATATTTACGATCAAAATGATGATATTTATGACAACTAAAGAAATATAATATTTACCATATTATGGCTATATCTAATATGGTTTTTATTTGAAAAATCTGTCGATTTTTAATACGAATATGATATGAAGTTTGTTAGTTTATATTTTCAACACATCTATTAGTCATTACTGTTGCTATAAACAAAACACATCTCAGTATTCCATGGTAAGTTAATGTTAATCCAAACACCTGCATTTAGCATTAAATATGATACTATGATGTATACTTATATTGTTCTTGCATACATATGTATCTTTACAGTGTATGCGAATTCAGAGATCAAATGTAAAGAATTACACATGTGAAGAAATCTTTCTCAAACTCATTCACTGTTTTTTCTCATTTCGGTGTTTAATTGTATGCATTTAGCAAGCCAAGCTAATTGATGAAACTCTAGAACTCTGTGTACTTTTTCAACAATTAATCCATTTGCTATGGCTTGTTGTAGATTGCGATAGTGGGTTACATAATTTTTTTTTGGTTTCGAGTGTTGCTATAAGTTTTTGGACTTTTGAGCCAAATAGAATTTTATTCTCGGGTAAAAATGGAAAGTCATTGTGTAAGTCATGTAGTTCATCAGGGTATGATATGTCTACTTAATATTCCTACTCTGCCTAAATCTGAGGTTGGCGTCAAGTCATTGAGTCCACTCAAGTTAGGTTCAACCCAGTTGAACCCACCATATGGCATGTAGTGTGACATTGCCCATCCATATAAATTATTGCAATCTTGATAGACTATCCATGATTTGAGTTTTGTGGGGTCATAATCTGTAGTATTTCCATTATTAGCTTTAGCGTACCTCATACTTGCTTGCGTGAGGCCACCCCGTATTGAATTTTCGAAAAACAAATGCATGTCATAGTCAATGAGTAATTCTAGTTTGATGTTGATATATTTGAGCATCGCATCAAATAGTAGAACACTGGATCCAAGTTGTAAGTGCTTAAACATAGATCTCTGAAATTTTCGAATACATCGGCCAACAATAAAACATCGATTTTTAGGTAAAGATCGCTATATTCTTTCAAGTTTTTGCCTTTGAAATGATTCCATACTGTGACTGCGTGTTCATATTCGCTATCGTGTATATGTTCTTTGGTTAACGTTCTATAAAAATCTTCTTTCTTCGGCATATGAGTTTCTTCTAATTTGCACAAACTATCGCTATACACCTTTACGTGTGACAAGGCCCATCTATGGGTACAAATATTTTTGCTGTTACTCTAAACTTCTCGAAATCAGATGTTATTAAATTGTTGGCTAAAGTAGATAAGCTCTAGGCCATGAAACGGTATGAGTCTAAGAATCTTATTGTAAAGTTGTTGGAAACATTTTTCGAAAAAGAAATTACTTTAGAGATAACTTTTCTTCACTATTTGGAATTACTGGGATTTTATAAGTGTCATACCCGAATTCGGTTACGATAAAATATGCATCATAATTTGATAAGTTATGTAGAAAAAAAGATATAAAATTTGGTTTTTGCAGTTTAAGATAACAGGTATTACATAGCGTCTGTCTAAATTTTCCTGATAAATGATCAGCCACTTTTTGATTTTTTTCGGAAAAAATACATTTACATAAATTACATGTATTCTTTAATGTATGTATGTGTTTTTGTTCTTCGGTCATTATTATAGGAATATTTTTTTTTAAACATCTTCAATTTTTCATGCAATATTAGTCATCTCATTCACAAATCTTTTGGCTACATCTTGACGTGACTCATTACCACGGTAAATAATAGGTGATATTGGTATATCATACTTCTCAAGCAAATCAGTCGGAATATTCTCTGTGGTCTTTACATACTTCATACCTCATTGGTTCATGTTTTTGAAAAGCCTGTGTTTCTGCACTTTTTCTTTCTATGCACTTAACAAGAAGTGCCTTGAAATCGGTATAAATAAATATCAAGTGGCATTGAGTCTTACCCCATCCATCAAACTCTAACATTGTACCGGCGGCAGGCATATCAGGTAAAATTGGTTTGTGTGTTCCACATATTAGTTTGTGTTGATCTAGTGCTGTTTGTCCATATGGTTTATTTTTCAGGGGTCGATTACTGAATGACGTAAAGTAGCGTTTACAAAATATAACAGTTTCTTTTTGAGCTGTTTTTTGTGCTCTAATAAGACGTGAAAAATCTGAGATGAATGTGTAGTGGCTTTTATCCCCGTTGGTAATTAAAAGTAGATCAAAATGTTCTTTTTTTCCTTCATCCACAACTTTAAGTGTAAAATATTAAAATTAATAAAAATAATCAAAAATAATTAAAAACAAATAATTAACATCAAAATGGATTTAATATGTTAATTCATTGTAATAAATTGAATTTCTACATACAAATATGGTCAATTTTTTTAATAAAGAGTAATTGGGGTGTATGACAAAGTCCCAACAAATGTGTATTATGAAAATTTTCTGGACCCTCCCCATGACAAGTTCCTTAATACACCACTGCTTTATGCATATTACAATATAGTTTCATAGTTAATGTTTAAATAATTTAATATATTAATGTTAAAGTTACATTTGAATGGAATTAAGTCTAAAATACTTGTTTTTATTTATCGAAATCAAATTTTAATAATTATTTATTGTGTTATGATAGCATCATCTGTAGCATGACAAAATAGATCTATTTCGTCATGATCTGTAGTACTTATATTATTCTACAATTGTGTGAAAGTAGATAATTAATGTAAAAAATGCAATAAGTACTCAAATAACAATGATGTTAACTATTATTGATAGAATTTCATAAAACAAATGTGTATTAATAAATACTTTAGTAAAAACAACATAAGTAATTCTTAAATACCTAACGATTTGTTTAAAAAATACAAAGTACACAGTACACATATAATAATAGAATGAAATTAGATAACCAATTTATTTTATTATGTTAAGTAGGTACAAACCTATCTTTATGTACACAACACATAACAAAATATATATATATATATATGTGTGTGTGTTGTTATATTAGGTATTATATTATTAGTAAATCAATGCCTTATTTACAAACATTATAAAATGCAAATGTATGTATGTATTTAATTTTTTTTTGCAATTAGAAGAACACTAAATTATTAGGATTAAGGATTGGATATAGTAACAATTAAAACAGGTTAATTCAAATAAGTTATATATTTTATATTTAATATAGGTTAGGTGCATGATATTTTCACATTACACGGAGTCAGTAAGTGTAAAATCAGTCATTAAAATATTGTATAGTATATAAAATGTTTATATTTTTATATAAGTAGTAAGCAATTTAATTAAAAAATGAAAATGCTGGTTCATTATAACAATGTACAATTGTATACCTCACCCATCTGTGTAAAATAATGTATACCTATAGCTACAAAGTACAAACAGTAAGTGATATTTTGTTAAGAATCTATTAAGTATTTAGGTCCTTTCAGGGCCCTCATAAGGGGGGGATTAATAGACCTTGAGTACAGGGGCCCGGCTATTTTAAGGGCTCGTAGGCCTGTTGAAATTTATTTGTAATTTTTGAAATTTTAGCAGAAATATTTATTTGATATTAAATAATATTGTAAAATAAAATTTTATGAAATATATACATAGTCATTGATTAATGATAGGTAGGTAGTTAATTTAATATTTAACCACTGATTACGCTAAGCTCAAAGCCTGCAAAATAACATTTTAACTTAAAAAAGAATATATTAAATATAAATTAAAATGTACATACTTGTTTTTTTTTCTTTTTTAATTTAGTTACCTAATATTGTAATAAAAAAATTAGAAGACATTATTAATGTTAAAATGCTTATGAATCTTGAGTTTTTTATAATTTACTAGCTGCCCCCGAGTCCGGACAAATGATATCCTGTCTTAACAGTTAATAGTGAATATTGAATTTGAATTGGTATAATTATAAAACAAAATATTATTCTAAAAATTGTTATATGGATGGTAAATTGTATTTTTGGAAGTTTTATAAAGGGCCCGTTCAAACATTTATTACAGGGGCCTAAAATTGTATGTGGGGGCCCTGGGTCCCTGGCTACATAGGCTTATAATATTTGCTAGCACACCCACTAAATAATGTATACCAAGTTACTGCATTAAACGTATTGTTTAGATAACAACAATAAGTGTTGTCTGTAAGCCCACATTGAAACTACTTTGCTAGCCTGCACTAGTATATAGATGCTACGTTCACTAAAAATTGTATAATTGTATTGTTAATTGTATGCAAGTATTGGTAGTATGTATATCCGTTTGACCGTTGAGTACGGCAGTACCAACTCACATTAACATATTCAATTTTTATGTTTAATAATTATTATTTACATTCGTGGTTTACAATATTAATAAACCAGTGTTAATAATAAAATATGTGCCACTTTAAAAATTCCATCGATGTACCATTTTTTCAAATTTTTTATTAACTTGAGACCAAGTGGTTAACCAAATATTAGTATACTTTATTACTTTTATTACTGGGCCCACCAACAATAACAATAACAATAACAATAACAATAGTGTTGCTTGCCAATATCAGAATTGAATCCAAGTGTTATTTTAAATGAATAGTTACAACTTAATAATGAATAATGTTTTTATTACGTATAAACAAAATACATGTAACTAATAAAATAAGTGGCTGAGTGTCATGAAAATGCTCTGGTGTTGATAGATTTGGTACATCTGCTGTTGCTGGTCTTCGAGCTCGCTTATATACTGGTGATTCCTCTCTTGTTTGCATCGAATCGTAGCCTGTTGGGTGAAACCAGGCGTCCTTGTAGTTGTTGTTGCAACTTGCAAAGCCGGACCCGTATTTGATATTGTGCAAAAATACTATTTAACCATTATAATACGAATTTGCACTTTCGAAGATTAGGTAACTTTACTCGGAAATGTATCATTACTGCAATATAATATTATCGGTGCTCTTACTATCCCAACACATGTTATGGTTATATAGTAGGTAGCATATGCAACTCTCTCGACACGAGGCATACTAACTTAGCCTTAATATCTCGTAGCCCATAACAATAGCAATAACAATTGCTCATTAACTCCAATTGATGGTGAATAATTTTTATGTCCATCGTATTTCTATAAAGATTATAAATCCGTCGGACTTAAATCGTTTTGGAGCTTTGGAAAATAGTAAAACATTTTATAAATTAAAATGATTGTTTACAACCTAAATGAATACATAATAAATACAATTTAATATACCTTTGTCTATTTTTAAAATTATTATTTTTTATTTATTAGAATAATCAATAATCACCTAAATATAACAAATTAATAAAAATTAACAATTTTATGATGAATAAATTAAGATATAGCAACATATAATACTAATTTTACAATTAGCTTACAGAGAATCACCACTAATAAGAAATATAATGTGATGTAGGTATTGTAATTGGCTAGGGTACGAAAAAAGTACAAATCGCTATTGACTATCGACATAATTCTGACCATGGGAGCATTATTAGTAACACTTTTATTATTACCTAATTGGTAAGTAAAATAATCCATTTTCTTTATTTTAATTTTATTTTCATTAATGTTTTGTCATATTTATTTAATTTTTACAATTAATAAATTAAATTACATGTGATGATCGTTATAGGTAGGTACACAGAGTTACAGGAAATACATAACAATACACGGCAATTTGTGTTGCTACGTATTTCACTAGTTATACTGTCGATACTCGATTAAGCGAGTACCTAACTAAAATAATGATAAAAGTATCGGTCAGTTCATCCATATCGAATATCGTGTCCACCTTATTGGTATTATCATGTAGTAATAATAAAGATAATTTCCATACCAAATGCCACACTTTGAGATATCAGATACGATAGTATACGAGTAAACATGAACTTACCTACAAAATAGAGTTAAAATAAAAATAAATTGTATCATTAATATATCACTGAATTGATCACATAGGTACTAACAGTGGTTAAAGTGGGAAAAATTTTGAGGGGGGACTAACGTTACCAAAAACTAAAGAGGGTTCCCGAGTTCTTCATCCAAAATCTCTATCTAACCAAACTTTTTTAAGAAACCTACTAGGTATGAAACTATATAATTTGATTTTTTTATATACCATGGTTCATAAAAATTTTATGTTAATATAGTATGTAATATCAAATTTTCTCCTATGAAAAATGATTTTAAATATATAATGCCTGCTAAGTTAAAAATGAATTGAAAATCATTGCCCGAAATTAAAAAAAAATACATTTACATTTTAGTTTTAAACATTTCATTAAAAAACAATTTATAATAAATAATATCACTATTCATATTCTTTCAGTTTAATATTTTATTTAAACC
>VUJU01006070.1:0-11516 GCA_009835225.1 Aphis craccivora
TAATTAATTCTGAAGATTATAATTAAAATATGTAGTATTTATAAGTTATAATAAGCAAATATATTGATAGTTTCTACAATAATAAATAATAAATATTAATTAGCTTAATAAAGTAAATTCTTTAGTGTGATATAAATTTAATTAAATGACTACGAAAAGTTTTTTTAAATTGTTTAGGAAACATAAAATTATATTTACGATATGATGTCGATATCGTACAAATAGCGATATCGCGATACAATATCGGAAAAATCTGAACGATATCGATACACAAAATTATATCGTTGCCCAACACTACTAACTATTAACATTAAGGCTGAAGCTATACACGGCGTTTTCCGTCGAATTGAAAATGCGTTTGTTTATGTCGGAGTAGCTTTACAAGATGGACGTAATACGCCGCGTTTTTATTGCTTCGGCGTTTCCCGCTAAAACGCAAGCTGACCGGCGTTCTCCGGTGCGTTTCGAAAGCCGCGTATTTCGCGTCGTTTTCCGTCGAATTGAAAATGCGTTTGTTTATATCAGAGTAGCTATACACGACGGACGTAATAAGCCGCCATCTTATTATTTCGGCTTTCGCTAGCTAAATCGTAAGCCGGCCGCGGCGTTTTCCGCCGCAGATTAAAACGCGGCGTACTAAGTCCATCTTGTATAGCTACTCCGATATAATAACACGCATTTTCAATTCGACGGAAAACGACTCGGAATACGCAGCGTCCGAAACGCCGCGGAAAACGCCGTGTACAGCTTCAGCCTTAGTATATAATATAGAGAGTAGGTGCGTAGGTGTACCGAGGAGCATTATATTATAAATCTAGGGTCCGGATTCATATTGTGTCTGAGTATGTGCAGTCTCAGTAGAGTAAAAATTTTGGACGATTTATTTTGAGAAAAAAATTCCGATTTCTTTTAATTTCAATAATAAAATATTTGGAAAAAATTGTATGGATCATTTTCGGCAAATGGATTTAATAATTAATAAAATTTTTTTTTGTGTAATTTTGTTCAAAAAACATGCAACGATACGGCCCGTTCACATGGACGCGTATTTAGTTTAAATTGTTCAAGTTTATACGCGCCATATCGGCGAGCGAAACGCGCCATCGTCAAAGTGACGCGAATGAAGTATTTTAGTATTTAAAAAAAATAAACTGCAAAACGCGCGCGTACGATACACGTCCGTATGAAACGAGCCTAATACTTTTATGTGGCGAGGCTGTTATGATGGTGGCTATAACCTATAATGCTAGCTGTTTATTCATTCATGATACCTACTGATAGGTACAAACAAAATATTTATTTATCGATTATTCAACATTTTTTTATATGTTTCATGTAATAAATGATTTGATTATATTGTTTTCATATTAATATACCTATTATTAAGCTTAATTTGAGTATAATTAGATTTTTAGCAAGTAATGTAAAAATAATTTTGCATATTGAGAGAATATAAACACGGAATATTTGGAGTTTTTTTAGAGAATGATGTAAGTATCTTATTTTAGACATTTAGAAAATATAAATCCGGACCCTAATTTTAATATTGTTTGTATATTATGTATTAAATATTTAAATTATTTAAATATATTGTTAACTAAATTATACTTCAATATTCAATCTGCAAATATCATCATAGGTTAGATTATTTTTACAACTTATTTAATAACAACACCATTTTGGCATTGTAACCCTGCATTTTTTGAATAAGCTATGTATTAGTATTTAGTATACATTAATGAGTACTCATTGCATCATGCATTTAAGGGGCCCAGTGGAAGATTTTAAAATATTCCGCAATTTTATAAAATTTTAAAATTAAATTTTGTATTTTAGTTACCACCTTAATTATAGTACTTTTCCACTAATTTACTACCCGATACCTATTTAAGGGGGGTTGATAGAGAGTATTACCTATATCAAAAAAATGATTTCACGGGAATAATTCTCAGGGCCTTGTAGAATTTTCGGATTTTGGTAATTATATTTTTATTTGAAAGGAGAAGACTTCTTACAGGACGCATCCATCTCCGATTTTTATTTTATTCAAAATAATAGTAAAATATAATTTATACAAAATTGCTTAAATTGTATTTTTTTGAAGACAGATTATAAAGTTTGAGATTAAAATATTTCAAAACGGAGATCGAATTAGCCTGTAGAATATTACTTTCTATTAATTAAAAAAAGAATTATCAAATTTGATTGATTCTACAGAACAGGATCCCTATTCCCGTAGAGCGTATTTTTGTGTAAAAAATCGCATTGGCACCGGGCGCCAACCTGTGGTTGGTGTCGCTAATATTTAAAAATCGTTAGTGTCGTGTTAGCTTTCGCTCCCTAAAATACACGTGTGAGCATACAAAATAATATACCGTGGTACCTACTGACTAATATCAATATTGAACTGCTAAAGCATAATAATAAAATATCAAGATAATATTATGGTAAAGTAAATAAGGCAATCAGTGACATGCGAGCCACTGCGGCGAGCACATCGCCATCATAATACACGGTATTATTATATGTATCTATACAGCAACATTGGACTTCAATAACTTTGTTAGTTTATTAAATATTTTATAATATTCAATGTTTT
Source organism: Aphis craccivora (assembly GCA_009835225.1). Lineage (NCBI taxonomy): Eukaryota > Metazoa > Arthropoda > Insecta > Hemiptera > Aphididae > Aphis > Aphis craccivora. Next base: position 2,600 of record VUJU01006070.1, read on the forward strand.
TCCATATTAATTTTTGTAAATAACTCAATGGAGTATAATATATATATTATAATATTGTCAAAATTAAATGAAATATAAACCAGTGGTTCTAAAAATGGTAATTGTGTATTTGTGCGAGCGAAATTCTCATAGCAACACCAACGACTGGTTACAATTGTGTAATATTCAAAATTATCAAAAAAAAAATTCTACAATATTCTAACGGAGCATTGATTTTATTAAATAAATTTTATTTATCTCACTGCTAGATATTAATAAATTACTATTTGTGTGTTAAGGGTTTGGATTTACAGGAATAAAAAACAAATAGTGTACCTCAAGGCTCTCACTTAGGACCTCTTCTTTTTTCAATACTACTCGTGATACTTTCAGATTTAGGTCAATTATGTTTTAAAAAGAAACATTATAATTTTAATATTAGTCCTCGTTAATCAGTGATTTCTTTATTTTTATATATTTTATATTTTTAATTATTTGTATATTGTATCCTTATATTATATTCATATACTTTTCAATATTACTTAATGTTGTGCTTAATAATAATTATATTCTGTAATTACTTTTTTCTATAAACTTATTGGTCTACATACCACATTCAATTTTGTAAAAGGGCTAGTCTCGTTAAATTCTAAAAAAATAAATATTAATGAAAGTATAGATTATAAGTTATTAACTTCAATAGTAGTAAGATATTACAATAAAAGATTTTAAAATAAATACATACATCAAATTAAAAAAAAAAAGTTTATTTACATATAAATATTCGAACTCTAGTTACCTATTATAGTTGTTGTACACATTAGGTATATCATTTTAGGTAATCCTATATGTGATATTAGTAAATAACACTTAGGTGAATATATTTGTATTTAGTGTGGTAATGCAAGGAAAAAATATAGGTATATCATTTTGGTATGTATTTATTGGTTTTCTTTAAATTTAAACTAAATATTAAAATAAAATTACAAATTTTTGAAATTTTACCAATATCTAAGTATTTTATTCTAAATACATTAAATTGATTTTATTGATGGTTATCATTTATAGTTTTACATTATAAATCCAATTAGAGCAAATAATGTATTTATTGATTTTATGATACCTATATATTATTATGCTTAATTGGTACCTACTTAAACAATTTTAATTTTTTAACAGAATTTCTTCATTTATACAGATGTCTAAAAATCCATTTATGAACTGTAAGTCGCGTAAGCGACAAAAGAAAAGGGGTCCAGTACCCAGAGCCCAAACTGTTAAACCGTTTTGCCCACGAACGATGGTGAGGTATGATAATACAACAACTGGATACAACACATTATGGGCTTGTAAAATGTGTCTGAAGAGCCTTTTGAGTGAAGAGGCTGCTCGGGCACATGTAATCATATGCAACACAAAAACAAAAAAAATGGCATCAAATCCACAGCCTAAAAAGTAACTGTTCATCTAGTCTTATTTTTTATTAATTATTATCATACATAATGTTAAATTCAAATTCTTTTTATTTTGTTCAGAGATGATGTTATTGCTCATTATATTTGTAGTACTTGTAATAAAGTATTTTCGAGGTACGTGTCTCTGAAGAGGCATCTTGAAAATCATAAAAAGCTACCTTCTGGTTTGGAATCCGAAGAATCTGATAATGAAATGATCTATAATGTTAAAGAAGAACTAGATGAAGACATTGTTGAAGCTGATCTTATAAAGGGAGAATATTTTGACGACTCAGATTGATCAAATGACAGTGAATTAATCTAATTTTAATTCATTGTATTCATATTATTTTAAATTTAATCAACTACCTATTATTATTATTACTATTTTTTTTTAATTACTTATGGCCCTTAGTTAAAAATTAGCAAATGATATAAATTTCGTGCCCTGCTTATGGGTAATCTTGTGCTTTTTTTTTTCATAGAAATACAATATTTTGTTAGTTATAACTAAATATTTAACTTTGAATTATGAAATAAATTGATCCCAATAAAAAATACATTTTGGGTTAGATTTTTCGTTTTCCTCAGTGCCAGGGCTTGTGACTCGTATTTCTAGAAAAAGGTCATGATAAGCACTTATAATGCTGAAATATGCAGAAAAATTGTTTAATGTGATTAAAAAACATAATTATTTTTATTAATAAATAATAAGGTTATACCTTATGCCTACCTAATGTAATAATTTTAAACATTTATGTTATTATATTTGTAAAGTTAAAAAATCATCCTTATGTAAAATTTACATAAGTAAATACATTATAATAATTAAAAATTAGCTAGAATACCACAAAACAAGATAGGGACTCCTTATTATCAATGGAATTATTTACGTCAACAATCTCACCGTTATATGACAAATTATTCGGTAAATATAAACTGATTAAATTGATAAAATTGATTAATACTGGCCAAAAAAATATGTATCTTTTTTATACTTTCAAAAATAGTGCTAAAAAAAAACAGCAAAGTAACATCAACACTTTGAAAAATGCAAATACTACAAGTCACGAGCACTCTTCAGTACACTTCATTATTTCTCTGTATTGTATATTTGAATTTAATAAATTAAATTATTAAGCTACTAACTACATACAAAACTAAATGACTGATTTCTTGTTACAATCAGCTCGTGACAGATAAATAAATAAGACATTAATGTTGTAAAAATAAATATCATTATAAATCCAAAAGATAACATTTTGAAAATAATCTTATACATATTTAAAAATGTAAATATATATTTTTAAAATAAAAATTTCAGAATTTAGATTTACCAAATTAATGTATTTATTTAAGGAAAAATTAGGGTGTCGTGCTTAGTGAATCACCTTGTATTCTGGCACATAATATTATACTCATATCAGTTTTTCAGTAATTTCTGCAGGCATATTATTATATTCAGTGGACTATAATTTTACTAATAATAATAATGTTGAAGACAATCGATAACTACGTACCTTATCCTTGTAATAAAATAACATTTTATACTACGGTTTTAAGATATAATATTTGTTATTTTATCATGGTGTATCCAAAAATAATATTTATCTGTTATCTATTACAATATAATAAAAAATGGGCATTATTATTAATATTGGACATCAGTTCAAACATTAATGAAAATTGAAAGATTAATGGTTTGATGAAGAAAAACCTGTCAACAACAATAAGTAACAATATATTTTATTAATTTATCATTATAGCTTATAAAATTTTAATTAACTTATTAATTTTACAATAATCTGTGTTTTATGTGTGTGTGTGTGTGTGTACAGCATAATTAGTCGAAATAATACTTTCTCAAACTTTGAATGTAGTTTCCGATAGTAAAGTGAATATCCTTGGTGCATAATAGAGGTCAAAAGTTAACATTTTCCAACAGTTTTCAAAAAAATCGAGAAAAACAAAAAAAAAGTAACGGAAAAACGGGAATTTTTACCCAAAACCAGTATTCGACCAAATCGATTTTTTTTATATGGTTGTAACTCAAAAACTAATCACTGTAAATACTTGAAATTTTCACCAAATGTTTATGTCAGTGTTATCTATATACAGTTCAAATTTCAAATTTTTTTACTTTTTTTGAGTTATTCATAGACCATAGAAATTTTAGATTCTTATGAGAATTTTTTTTTTAAGTGTCGATAAAAAATTTTTTTTAATTTAATACAAGGTTCCTTATGAGTTGTTCTTATTGTAGCTACAAAAAATTAAAAAACGTTAGTCACAATTTTTTTATAAGCGTTTAATGTTTATAGTACAAATTTTTACGAAATCTGTCGAAAACGCCAAAATTTGCAAGTAATTTTGAAGTTGAAAAATCATAAATTTTTTGTGTTTATAACTAAGGATTAAAAATTTAATATTTATACAATTTTTGTGATTGACAAATGCTGTGTGGGTATAGAGAAAACTCGAAGCATCATTATAGCAAAAATTTTAAGTTTGAATTTTAATTTTTTACGAAATATCGTAACGATAACGATTTATCCTCAAACGATTTTAAATATTTGTTGTTATTCAAAAAGTTTAAGTCATAAATACATGAAAATTTTACCAATTATTAAGATTCGCGGTTTCTTTAAGTGATTTAAATTTTAAAATAGTTTGACTTTTTTTGAGCTATTTATAGACAACTGAAATTTTCAATTTTTGTGAATAAAAATTTTTGAAGTGTCGATAAAATTTTTTTGGCCCAATCAAAATACTTGAAAATTTAATTCAAAGTTCCTCATAAGTTATTCTTATAGTGATTAAAAATTTATAAGAATACATAGGCACAATTTTTTTTTAATAACATTTGAAGTTCAAATATTGACAAAAATTCGTCAAAATCATGAATATTTGCAAATTATTTTGTAGGTATAATTCATAAATAATTTTTGTATAAATAGCTAAGAGTTGAAAATTTAATACGAGATTTTCCATAAGTAAATAAGTTTAGTTTACAATAATTATAAAGGAATTTAAATTTTGCTGTATTCAGGCCATTAAAACATAAACCTTCTTTTCCACCAACCACTGGAAATTATATCCTAGGCTGACAAATCATCTTCGTTTTTCGTATACAATGATAATTATCATTGGATTAAAATGCTGTAATAAAAATCCTATAATATAATATAGTGATCTACAAGGCACCTAATGTTCAGCAGAGAGGTACCCATTTGGCTGCTTTTTTTTTTTTATACTTTTATACTATTATTATCATTTTATTCAATTTAGACATATGACCAAATTAGTATTAAAAGTAATCAAAAGTATTTACATTTATAGATTTTCATTTCATACCAACATTGAATTTTTTATATAATTTTAGATTGGTTTGGTTATTTAGATTGATACATTATTAGATTGCTTTGATTTTCAACTTCAGTAGCTTTTCTGGTTCGAAAGTGAATCTAGTTGGTGCATTGGGGAGGTCATTTTTTGAAATTCAAAATAGTTTTCAAAAGCACCGGGAAAAACCAAAAAAAAATTGAGGAAAAACGGGAATTTTTACGCAAAACCTATTTTCGACCAAATCGATTTTTTTATATGGTTGTAATTCAAAAACTAATCACTGTAAATACTTGAAATTTTCACTATATTTTTATTTTAGTATACGGCACTTATTGTAGAACAGAGTGGTACCCACTTACCCACTTTTTTGTTTTCGATTTAATTTTTTTTAGTAAATATGTAAATATTATGGTAGATGACCGTAGTCTATGCACGACTTACTACTAAACATTTAAAATAATTCGTATCGTAAAATGCCGTCAATCGTCATTAATTTAGGGCTAGGATTATAATGATAAGGTATCTTTTTTTTCTGTTATTCTGAAACGTTGGCCCGTAATTATAAAATGTGTTTTGGGTGATACTAATTATTTTAAAGTAATATTTTTTCGCATTTTTTGACAAAATTAACCTTAAATACATTTTTAGTGCATTTTCTTAGTTTTTAGAGCATTTTTCACATTTGTTCATACAAATAACGAAAATTGTTGCGATTAACAAGAGGCTTTAAGAATACCGCCGACGGTACGAACAATAAATTATACAACACGGCAAGTTATCGTTGATAAAAATGTTATCATATAGCTAGACCTCGCTAAGTATTACTCTGAATTAGTAAACAAATTAGTATATCCAGAACTAAACATGTAAAAACTAACAAATACTGTAGTAACAATATCGTACAAAAAAAATAAAATTTTTTTCCAATTTTAAAACTACGAGTATAATAAAATATAAATATAATTTAAATGCATTGTTATAGTGCATTTTTTGAGTTTTCAAGTCATTTTTGCATTTTTTGAGATTTTTTAGGGAATTAAATTCTAGCCTAGTCATTATTATCAATAACGATCCAGCTATTATCAGGCATTTATAATAATAAGCGTTATTTCAAAACATATTGTTGGGTAGCATGTAAATATAAATAGGCATTCAAAACAATAAATTCCAATAATTCAATCGTATACAAAATTATAATCAAACTTAAGCTCTAAAATATGAATTATTACTTATTTTAATAATTTATTATTGCTTTATTTTATTTTTAATAATAATTCACTACCTACTCTTTTTAGTGTTTTTAGGGCATTGATGTCCTGGCTGTAGTCAATTTGCACCAAAATTGACCCAAAATATTTACAACGTGTGTAATTTGCACCATTTTTTTAAAATTCGTTTGTAATTTGCACCAGAATAAATATATGTAATTTGCACCATTCACAGGTAATAATAAATAGAAATTGTAATTTGCACCAAAATTAAAATCGATTATTTTTTTCAATAGTATTACAAATTAACAAGTTTTTATATCCTAGTATAAATTTAGCTTAGTTTAATTTATAAAATAGCTGAGCTTATGCACATATAATTGTAATTATAAGTTTATATAAAATCGTATAATTTTGAATATAAAAAAAAGTTGGCCAATTAAAAAAATATATATTATGTAAAATTAAAGTCTTATTATTACGAATATAAAAAAAATAGACAATTAAAAAAATTATATGTAATTACCAGATAAGGTAAATAATCCCGAAAAATTATTTTTGTCATTCGTATCCATCTAGTCTCGATGTTTACGAAGATACCGAGGAATAATCGAATATTTCAAAATCGAATACTCGATAATTGAACAAATAATATTCATTTTGAATTCAATTTTTTTTTATTGAATTTTCAATTCATTCGTACATTTTTAATTATTTATTTTAACTAATTTGACAATTTTTTCTCATAACTGGCAACGTCGCAGCAATTTTTATGTGAAATAGTGTTAAATTGAGGTTAAATAAAAAAATCTTTCGTATTACGAATATGTGCGGAATCAGGTAAATATAAAGGTATATTGTGCGGAATCATGTGTCACCCGTAATTTTTAAGAAGATTACAATTGTTTAATAATATACTTACTAAAGTTAACTTGTTAGTTATAAATATTTGGCTAGTAATGCTAGTAGGTATAATATAATATAAATTATTGTTGTTGGTCATTACTCATTTTATCGTTAGTTAAAATTATATAATTGTATTATCGTATTCATATTGTAACCGGTCTGTGAACATATTATACAATATATTATGTTATATTTAGGAGACCAGCGACGAACTTCCGTGATAAGTCAGTACTCACTCCGTATCACGACCGTGACCATACCGACCGTAAAACACTAAAACCGTATTACCGTTGTCGAAACAATGTTTTGTTCTGTTCTGTTATTTATTATTATTTATTCAATTGTTATTTATTATTATTATTGTTGTGTTTTCTAAGCTTTTCAATAGTAGTCAACACCATCTCTAAAACAATTGAGCTTATTTTATTAACGTTTTCTATGTCCAGTTTCTAATTATTACAGTTTTACTTACCGACCATAAGACCAAACAAATTATACAGTCCATAGTTCCACACACACAAAGGAACAATTATATAGACATTTTAATTGTTTTTAAATGTTCATGATATTGGCAGATTTTTTGATAGACAAAAAACCTTGAAACGAATCATTTTGGAACACAAAAATTGAACCAATTGTTACTCGATTTTATATGAAGTTATTAATCCAGAAATAATCGATTCTAGGTTAGATTGAGGATTACCAATAGTACCAGGCATTCCAGAAAAAAAAGTTTAATAATACAATACTTAAATGTCAATGATAATTATTATTATATTTATTGTGATAAATTATATAATTACAATAAAACTTACGAATTTATTTTTTATGAATATAGCACCTTTAGCTAGCTTTTTATTTTATTTCTAATACATCTCGAATTAATTAATAATTAGATGTTATGAATATTCATTCTAAAATTTTTTTTATAAAATATGATAGTCAGTATAACTATTGATTTATTTATAACTATAACTATTTGTGAATGAATTACTTGTGATTTTTATTTTATATTATGCAATTATTTAGCAGGCCACTGGCCCAATATAGCTCATACGCGTATAATACTACTCTAATTACGACTTATTTGCTACCTATTGTTATTGTATTATATTAAGTATAAATTATAATATCGGTGACCCAACCCGGCCAACCCCTCACGGAAATTTTTAAAAGTAGAAATATTTTTTTATCATTAAATAATTAATTTTTATGTAAATTGAATATTATAATGACGATTTATATTTTCAATAACGATAATAATCAAATTATATATTTTTAACGTATAAGTGACAAGTGTTCAGTATCTATATTGTATCAATATCTATATTGAAAAAAATGTAGGGCCCCCATCGAAATTTTTTTCAGTTACGGCCTTGCTATACAAGTTAAATAAATTAAAGGTTTTATTTATTACTAAAATATTGACGTAGCACATAGATCATTCACTTGAAGTTCATTCATAGCGTCATAACTCACAACATATCTATTACCTATGTACTTTTTACCAAAATCTATACATAGTCATCAATAAAATATTATACAAAAATTAGATTTCAGATTGTTTTATTAGGGAGGATAAAAAACTAATTCAAAATCATTAAACACTCTGTATACAAACTAATAATATAGTATTTAATATAATTTAACATGACTCAAATATTTTGTATTTATTATTAGATACGTCAAAGCCGTAACTGAAAAAAAATTTCGAAGGCTCCAGCATTTTTTTAAATATCTAGATACCTACTGAACACTTGTCAGTTTTATCTATAGTTTACGTTCTACTTTTAAAAATTTCAGGGGGGGTCTGGACTCCTGAACCCTCCCAGTTACATCCTTGAGATACGTACCTATTTAATTTCTTATAAATTCCAAAGAGCTTTGTGGCATAATTACGGAGGGGGGAGCAGGGGCGGACTGGCCCACCGGGACGCCGGGAAATTTCCAGTGGTCATTGTTGCCAAAATTAAATACAAAATAATTAATAACAAATTTCGTTCATAATAATACTGAACAAATTTT
>VUJU01006072.1:0-11507 GCA_009835225.1 Aphis craccivora
TATATTTTAAAGGTATTAAAATAAGTGAAAATCACTTCAATTTAGTAAAATAGCCTATACTTATGATAATAGATGCATAATATATTATTATGCATATAATTTAAAACTTGTTGTAGGGCTGTATCGCCTGTATCATTTTCTCTGAATTTGGAGTCTGGGTTAATATAAATATTATATATTTTATATAAATAGAAATGGTTACAATTCAATATTTCAATTCATAGTGATCGAAAAACGTACAACATACAAATTATAAAATAAGATATTAATAAATATTTAATTATTTAAAATAATAAGAAATAACTAATGAGTACCAATTAATAATAAGTTCGCTGTTATTAAACGACTTCGTGGGCTCGTATAGCTATTGATAAATTTTATATTATATGGTCAAAATGTCAAATTGTTTTATTATTTATTATTTTATTTTTTCATTAGTACTTAATTCATAAAACATATTAGTTCATATCTATAAAAATAAATACGAAATAAAGTCTTTTTTTCTAATAATATTTTCTAATATTCTACGAATTAAATTAATTAAATCAAAAAACCGTTATTATACTAAAATATTTTATGGAAAACCCGAAAATTCAAAATTAACTTAATTGGGAATTTTAAAAATTATACTAGTTAATTTTAAGTTAATGTAGATACTAATGAGTAAGTGTATTTAATATTTCATATTACATGTAACATATATATATTATGTATTTTTGTAATAAAGTAATTTATTTTACTATTAGTAATGCAGTAGGTTGATTTACAGATAGTATTGCATTTATAAAAATATAATAATATTATATATGAAACTTTTATGTTCTTACGAATAGTAATTTTGAATTATAACAATATAATAAATATTATTGTTTGTTAATTGCTCAAACGTATAATTTTGTCTAAATTTTAACTTAAAATGTGTAAAAATATTATGCGTTTTGTTTCAATATTAACTACAAACGAAGAATTTGTTTCAAGCTTTACCTAAAACCATTGCACATTTCATACATTTTTAATTGTAAAACAATTTGCAAATGTTCATGCTTTTGATGATTTGACTAATTTTAACTTCAAATGCTTTTACAAATAAATTGTACCTAGGTAGTATGTTAAACATTTTACACGTGTGTGTAAAAAAATAATTTATGATCATGTATTAAATTTTAGGTTTTTTGACTGAACGAAAATTTTTTTATCGAAAGTTATAGAATTAAAACTAAAAAAATCAAAATTTTCAAATTCTTGTAGATAACTTAGATATTCTTTTAAAAATATGTACAGTTTTTAAAAATTGACTTGATCGAGTAAAATTGTTTTATAAGCGTTTGGCGTGAAACTAATGAATTGAAATATTTTTTAAAATTTTGTTTTATTTTTCTTCATATTTTGATTTCTAACGATTTTTTTTATAAATTTACTTATATTAAAAAATGGATTTTAGGACATAATGATGAAAAAAAAAAGTTAATGGGAAAATAGCGAAGAAAATAAAAGTCACGTTTACATTGTTAGGAAATTCAAAACAGTGAAATGTAATTTGTTTATATTATTTTTATTCACAAAAGGAGTAGTATATATTTGTATGTTCACAACACCTTTTCATAAGGAGATTTTTAAAGTTCAAATTGGGATGTCATCTTAAAGATATTTTAATTTTACCGTGTAGTGTTTAAAAAAAATTTAATGTATGTATAACAATACGTTAATTATCATTCGATACATAAAAAGAAGCTATAACTATCTGCTGGAGATATTTGGATTTAAAAGTTTATTCTCAAATTAATTTTTATAAATTACCTACCTATTATTATTAAATTTATAATTTATTATAAATTATTAGTTACGGATTTTCTATTGATAGGTTTAAGGTATAAACAATGCATTTTAAATAATTTATATTATCATTAATACTGTCAGATGAATAGTGATATTCTAGTAGATATTTTTTTAATTTCTTATTTTTTAATATGTTTACATTTTTATTTTCTTGATAACATGTTTTTTACTATTGTGAAAATAATTCAATAATGCTGATCTTTCAACATTTCGACAAATCCTCATAATTCTGGATGATAATATACGACATGCCCTTTAATAGGTAGTTAATATTGCATTATAAATTTAATAAAGTATTGTAGAGACAGTTATCACTCATTACTGTAATTATCTAACTGATATATGGTAATATTTGGACCCCCACACGAACATGTTCAGTGGTGCCCATTATCTTTTTAAAGAATAAATAACAAAAAATATAGTTATAAGAGGTACTATATTAATATATATATTTTATTATTATTATTTATAGTTTTTTCCAATTGTTTAATATATTTTCTTTCGCTTATAATTATTTTTCGTTAAATCTTTTTTTGACATTTTTAATTTGCTATTTTTCTTTTCACTATCTATTTTTGTTATTTTGACCGGATACAAAAAAAAATTCTACAAATATCTAAATTCTACACTATAATAAAAATAAAAGTTATTTCATAAGCTTCATGATTGTTTATAGATATATATATATATATATATATAAATGTATTATACATAATATAAGTATATGGTACTAAACAATTTTTGATATTATCTTAATTCTTAAGTTATTTAGTTTACGGAAACATCATATTTTAATTTTTAGTAAATATTTTGAAGTACCAAACTTTAAATATTATGAAGAATGTTTGTTATGTAACAACACAAAATAATAATTATAAAATAAAAAAAAAGTCTTTAACCAACTATTAGTAATAAAAAATATAAAGATATATGTATAATAGTCTATTACATATATTTTTATAGCAATTTTTTGAAAGCTATTTTAACTTACTAACACGATGTGATATATATGTCAATTAAATGATATATTATTACTATTTTATGGTTAAGTTAAAAAAAATACATACCTTTTTTAATTGTGTTTTAAACTTGAATGAATATTATACTTTTCGCTTAAACAGCTAGTTTATTTACTTATACACAATATATATATAATATATATTGATTATACCTTGAATAACGGGTCATCATTACATGACCAATCGACGATTATTCCAAGCAAAGGAGAGTACACTGTTATTGTAAACAAATCATCCAAATTAAAGTTCCCATAAAAATCTTCTTTATTGCGGTATGTGACCGCTATTTTTTTTTCATTGAATTTTTTCATAGCTTCTATTCGATCTAATTGTATGATATAAATTTAATTACGACGATTATATCAATATATTATAAATTATAATAACCAAATAAATTGTATTTATTACCTGACAGTGACCAACACGTGTACAAATGAGCAGTGTCTAGATTTTTAATCGTTAAGAATTGATCCATTAATTTATATTGTGTATCAAAATTATTGTCGGATTGACTTATAGATATTGTATATGTGGCTAAAAACGGCAATACTACATTAATGTAACCCATGGTTAATCAACAATGTTTGCATAATATCTGTTCTAAAAAGTTTTGATTAAACGTATTTTTTTTATATTATACATTAAAGGTAGGTACTTAACAAAATTGTATTGATATAATTTGAGTGATATTATACAATTACTTTTGACATGATTGTTATGAAAATTACATCAAAGAGATTTTTAATGACCATTACTATGTATTTTGTTTTATATATTTTATGGAAAGTTTCAATGCAATATTCAGACGTGTAATGTCAATTTGAAATAAGTGGGCGACTTTTACGTCAAAACATTATTTATGTAATTAATTAATGAATATTGTAATGTATTAAGATTTTTTTAGTTTATTTTATGGCAAATCTCAATTAAATATTCAGATGTATAATGTCAAATTCAAATAAACGGATGACTTTTAAACCAAAACATTATTTGCACATATTTTTATAAAATTACGATTAAAAAAATAAAAGTATTCGTGTTTATAAATTATTATTAATTATAAAAACTTATTAACAATTTTAATGTAATAATTATTATTGGTTATAATAATAATTTGTAAATTTAATACACAATTGATGCTTCTAAAAGTGAAAAAAAGAATAACATCAGGACAACATAATAATATTATGTTATTTAATAATACATTTATAGTTTATTAGTATAAAAATATAAAACTACGAATGACGACAATAGAAATTAATTAATTTTCATTTAAATAACCATACTGGAGAATTTAAGATTTTTAAGTTCAATTGAAGATTTAAGAAAATACGATTAGTAGATTTTAGAATAAACATAGAACAATAATTACTTGTGTACATATATTTTCAAGATATGAAATGCTTATATCTTCCTATTTTTTGACAATCTAAAGTTTTACTGAAGTGGTATAAATACAAACTTTTTATGAATATATATTGAAGCATTTCTAATTCTATATGTTTTTTAATACATTTTTTGTTTAAATTAAATAAAATGTGCATATTTCTATAAAACCTCTTCAATTCGTAACATACATAAAATAAAATATAAAAATATATAGTGTAAAATAATATATAATATAAAATATTATTATTATTATTATTATTATTGTATATAATATATATTTAATATATAGTGTTATTACATATTTTATTTATATAAAGTTTTATTTTGAATAGTTTTCATTTCTAAATTGATATATGATTGTAATCTAAAACAAATTGTATAGGTACCAAAATACTAAAAAATATTAAAAGTTTTGACCTGAAACAAAAGAACAAATAGTTAATGAAATAAAAGTAGAAAACTCGTAAACTATAAATAATATTATTTTAACATTTATTTACAGTTTATATATTTTAGTATTATGCTATTGTACATTTCACATTCCTTTTGATATTTTACAAAGGGTGGGTTACTGTTTGAATACTTTTCACATAAACAACAATGAAATTGGGTAAATATTGATTATTAATTCCATGTTTAAGTTCCATTATCAAAAAAATGTAGTTACTCGTTTGGGTTACTGTATTGAATTAGCTCATAAAATAAGTATTAAACAACTGAATAAAATGGTTTAATAAAAATTGTGTATTTATATGTATAACTAAATAAATTCAAATTTATTTTTAACATTTAAATGATATTTTTTTTTTTCAAAAATAAGTACTTATTTTTGAAACCAAAACAAGTTTTTAATAAACGTTGAGGGATATATGTAGGGCATGCAAGTACTACTAAACTTATGAAACATATGTTATTTTAAATAAATAATAATAGTTTTATAATTTAATATTATCGAATATTCATTAGTCAAAAAAAAAAAATATTTAACAATGTATATTTTTATATTATTATTGATCATAAATAAAAATTTGCTTCAGCCACTCGCACGAGTATTATAAATATATAAATATGTATAATCTAAGTTGCAATTAATGTAATGTATAGACTATAGATTGGTTTCTCATATTTATGAATATTTTTAAAATGATTTTTCAGATTTTGGTTTCATATGACTATAATGACTTTTGAGATGAATAATTTACAGCCTTGAAAAAAGTTTTATTTCTCAAATTTGCTTATCAACATTTTCTTTGCAGTTTATAACCAACGATATTGGGAACTAGTTTCTTAAATTGTACTTCTCCGAAAAAAATAACCTACTACTGCATAGCTGATATAAAAAATAAAAATAACTAATTATAGATTAATAATTTATTAAAAAAATATTAATTCATACAAAAATAAACTTTAATTAATCTTTCAATGAAAAAAGGGTAAATACGAGTATAGGCAGCGAAAATGTTTAAATATTCAAAATGTAAATTTAAATGTTAAAGTAAACTTATTAGAATTTAAAATTAATATTAAAGTTTTGATACATCTAATAAGTTGAAATTTATATACATTATTTTACTATAGAATATTAGATATTATAGTTATAAGTACCAAAAATTTATAAAATAAATAAGCATTTAAAATCTAACTCAAACTTATCACCGATTTTATTATTAAATGTAGGTAATAAATAAATTCTTTGAAAGAATAGATTAGATTATGATAGTAAACGAGATCATAGATTTCAAATGTAATCTTAAATCTGAATCTTATAAAAAAAAACAATATAAACGTTTTTATATATAAAAATATCCATAGATAACGTTTATTTTCAACATCATGTCGTTGTGAATAATTTTATTTTGAAATATTACAAATATAACAACAATAGTAACAGACAACTTCATGAATTGTTTTTTTTAATTAGGGCTCAAAAGTTTTAGGCACCATGAGTTGCATATTTTCCTATAAGTTTTTCATCATTATTGTAGACCAAACTAAATATTAATTTTTTATTATACAATGACGAGTTCAAAATACATATTTTGTCAATATTCTAGAAAAAATTGCATATTTCTTTATTGTTGTTCAAAAACTTGATATTTTATGTTTTCTAAAAAATGTAATATTTTTATTTCATGACTTATGTTTTTGATATACTATTTTGGAAATATTGAAAATATTAATACTACCTATATAGATTCCAATAGTATATTTTCAGTTCAATAATAAATTAACATATCCAACTGGGAATCGAAATTGCAGTCCATCAGTTTTTACTAATAAAACTATTTCTAAAATTATAGTGATAATATGAATAGGTATTCTAACAACGTTAATAAATACTAATGAACTTATTCCCAATTTTTTTTTAGATTTTGTAAAAATGTTTCACATATTTAATAACAATGTTTGCTTGTTTAACATTTTTGCTATATCTATTTATATATTTTAGATTTGTATATGCATTTTTGTCTATTTTATTATGTCCTATTAATTCTGAACCTTAGTTATAATATTAATATTATATAATAACACAATATATCAAATGTTGAACCCATAATACAGAAAGTCTGATGGGGAAAATGAAAAGAAAAATCTACAGTCTACTTACCTAATGTACGTGAGCGGTTTTAAAACTTGCTCTCATCGTTCGATTTTACATTGATAAAGACTGTCGTTAGAAAAAATGATACGATATAACAAATGCAGTTTTTGTGTGTTGGTAGATATTCTATGCATAGAAAACGTAAATGTATATAGTATATACGTACGCATTCATAAACCACGGGTAATGTAAAAAAAAATCCTCAAATCACCATTTGAGTATTGCAAGATGATAAAAATAACTTACAACCAGGGGCACATTTAAAAAAGTTGCATTCTAAAAGTATATAATTTTACCACTTTTAGCACTTATCTAAAAAATATAATTTTTGTACATATATATTAAACGAAAAATGATTATAAGAAGGAATAAAATATTTAAAATTTTCTAAAAGCTTGTTTGGTAGTAACAATATTAATAACATTTTTGTAGTTAAGTTTTGTAGTCATACCATTTTCAATATTTAGAATTGCCAGTGTATTTAATCTTACTTCTTTTATATTCGATCTGAGGTATGATTTTCAACTGAATTTTATGTACCTATATTTTTACTGTATTTATTATAAATACCGAACTTTTTAAGTTAATCAGAATGAGAGTGACTAGTTTTGAAATATAATACCTATATACCCACAGTAGGTATATTTAATGAAAATAATTGTAAAATAAAACAACATTTTACCTTCAGATGTTAATGTTCAAGATTTAAAAATGTCTTAAATTTTCATACAACTATTTACAAGAACAGTAAGTTTTAATTTTTGAACGAGTATTTTTTTATTTTTTTTTGTTTTGTAACAGGCGCCGTTTAGCCTTTTTCGACGGTCCATACTTCAAATTAAAAGTTAAAACAAGGGCAAAAACAATGTAGGTACTAATTATATAAGTAAATTAAAATGCAAATACAGTAGTTTAAAAAAATCTTAACGGTATTTACAGGTGGCAGACCCCAAGTTTATGAAACATCAGGAATAAATAGCAGTGTTTATAATAAATTATAATAAGTTATTAATTTTAAAAATGCTATCGTATGCATCTTGTAAAGTAAATCTATCAATTATTCAATATTTTGATTTTTAAAACAACGTTATGTATTAAAAAATAACAATCTTATGGTACTTATATATTTTTTTCTATAATTTTATACCTTAAAAAAGTATAATTTATATTAATCCAAAAATAAAGCATTTCTTAAAATTAATATAGATTAACACAGCTTTAATTGCTATTTTATTTAACTTATTTCATCATTAACTGACACTCTTTGTCGCGATCCTCGACCCACCACATCAATTCACCCACCCACTCATTATTTAGTTTTTGTATTGTGTATTTTCTGACTTTTTTTCTGCACGACTCCTAAAGGTTATAGTTTATTGTTAAATAGCTCTTTTAGGTATATATCATAATCAAATCTTCAAAAATTGAGTTATCAAATGCGGAAATAGTTTTTTAATTCCTACAAATAAATAAACTCTTCAGCTTTATTATACTAAGAAAAAATATAATAATTTAAACTGAAACTATGCATTACTTTAGTACTTATATTAAAATCAAAAAGGTTTATACCTTACTTTTCTGAAATAAAACAACCTATTTCCAATGTTCTGTTTGGCTAAGTGTACAACACATACAGGAATAATATCTATAACAAAATAACTCTAAAAATGACTTATAAATATATAATAACCAATTTTATCCTAAAAATCTACCAAAAAGCAACATCTACTATTGTCAACCCAAATTTATAACGCCTCTCTAAAAATATCTTATTTCCCTATCACATTGGGAAGAAAATATAACATAGGTAGTTTTAATTTTAAAATTAAACAAATCTTCTATATCTCATACATTATATCATTCTATAAGCTTTTTACAAATTTAGTTATCCAAAATATTGTGAAAATCATTTTTAAAAAAGATTCATCTTTCCAGAAAGAAAACTGAATCCGATTATGTTATTGTTAGTTTAATGTTTATTGACTTACAAAACTGATGGCAGGATCCAAGTCACTGAACTACATTAAACTGCTTAGGTAATCTATTTTAAACTTACCACTAGCATAAATATTGAATATTTGTAAACATTAATTATTGTTTGTTAGTTTATTATTGTGTTTATAATTTTAATAGGTATAGAAATTTAGTACATACCATTCGCTATCAGTAATGCGATTTACCTATTACATGTGAAAAATTGGATACCACTCTGCCATTTTATAGATATCTTAAATTTAATTAAATATTTAAATAGTATATCATTGTTCTTGATAATATTCGAAAATCGATTCTGATTAGAAAAGCTCTATCAGAATATATATAATATCATAAAGTGATATGTTTTTTTTTTAATACCTATTGCTATTTTAGTAATTTATTTTACTTTTAGTATTATTAAAGATTGATATAACTTTTTGAAAATATTGCTTTATTAAATTATTAGTATTTAATTTTTATAGTGATATATATATATCACTATTACTATATTCTATCAACTTAAACAATACAACATTTAATAATATCTTTATGTAAATACCATAAAACAGTAAAAATAGATTTAAAAAGTAAGTACCTATAAATAAATAATATTTTAAAACCAATTTAAAAATGTTATTACGTATAGTAACATTCATAATAATATAAAATATATAAAATTTAGTTCCCATGAATATTATTTTTAAATTATAACAAAATAATTAAAATAACGGTTATAATAATAATAACTAACTAACTAACGGTTATAATAACGGGTAAATAGTTTTAATAACGATAAAAAAACATGATTAAAATAATATATATTTATATAATTATAAGAAAAAGGAAGTACTGGATAGTTTCTTTCCTCACGCGTTTTCGTGTATTTAATGCCTTGCAGCACATATACTCTTAGGTATAGATCGTATATTTCTTAAGAAAAAAAAAATAATAAATAAATAAGTAATTTCGTTCAGTTTGAAAATTAAAATTTCTATAAAAACAGGCCGGATTAAGGCGTAAGCAGTGTAGGCTTTAGCCTACACAACCACAGATTTAGGGGCACGGGCACCGCATACTATTCTGATGTTATTTTTTATTAATGTGGTTATTTTATATTTTTATACATCTAAAATATAAAATAAAGGTTGTTGAAAGAGAACCATTTTTAAGGGATTATATTTAAGCAATATTCGATATTCTTCGTGAGTTAAATGTAACTCTGTGTGTTGTGAGATTGTGACTGATCATTAGTGTGCGTGAGTTCCCTGAACGCTATAGGTAGATATAGGATAGATTGCGGGCTAAGATTCATAATTAACGTACATACGCGCAGTCACATGTCACATTATTTTGCGATAAAAAAAATTTTTACATGAAAATCCCAAAAATCGAAAGAAAAAATTACCCAGTACCAAAAGTCCGATTTGAATTTTAAAACATAAAAAATTGAATTCCTTATTCTCTTTTCTAGGTTCTGTAGGTAATGGATTTTCGATTTTTTTTGTATTGTTTAATTACTATAGCAATAAATGAATTATATTTATATAAAATTTTTTTTTCAACATTCACCTTAATTTAATATTACTAAAAAAAAAAAAAAGAATCGAATATCCGTTTCCTACAAAACCTAGAAAAGAGAATAAGAAATTCAAATATGATTTCAAAATTAAAATCGGACTTTTTTTACTGGAAAAATATTTCTTTTGCTTATTGGTCTAAATTCACGAAAACAGGATCAAAAATCGACCCGCTTTCAACAGCCTTAATTTTAATTTTAGGTTTTTACTTGTTTTCACATATTATATACAATATAAATGTACATATTGATGTGGATAATAAACATAAAATAATATCTTATTATTTATTCAAGTATCGAGTAGAGAAATGTGTACAATTTTTTTTTTTTTAATAGGGGCACCAAATTTTTTAAAGCCTATGGGCACTGTAGATCTTAATCGGGCCTGTATAAAAAGTAATTATTATAATACATTTTTTAGAATTTATGGTTTCAGAATTAAAATGTATAATATACTAAAAATAAATAAATAATATATTAATTTAATACATTAAAATACAATATTGAAATATTGCCGCCTCTCGCACACGCACTGTTTCTGCCCCCCCCCCCACACACACACACATATACACACACTGGGCGATTGTAAACTCTCCCGATGGTAAACTCTCCCGGTTCTACTCCAGTACTACCTGACGAATACGTGTAAACTCTCCCGGGTCTACTCCAGTACTACCTAACGGAAACATGTAAACTCTCCCGGGTCTAGTAAAAATCATATAATAAATTTAATATACATTTAAGTTGCGTTTAAAAATAGTCAATCATATATAATAATAATAATAATAACAATATAAATTAATGTCTTTAGCTGCTATATGAACATGATATTATAGTCAAAATACAAAAAAAAATAAAATTTCAAAAAATCCAACATACATTTAAGTTTCTTTTAAAAACAGTCAATAATAATAATTAAAAATACAAAATATACGTATAAATGTTAAGGTTGCGTTTAAAAATAGTTAATAATAATAATATAAATTAATGCCTTTAGCTGCTATGAACATGATATTATAGTCAAAACACAATAAAAAATAAAATTTCAAAAAATCCAATATACATTTAAGTTTCTTTTAAAAACAGTCAATAATAATAATAATATAAG
>VUJU01006074.1:0-11505 GCA_009835225.1 Aphis craccivora
AAAAAAAAAATCCATTACAAGTACCTTGTTTTAAGTACCTATCAATAGACAATAATAAACCACGCGCGAATCATTAACATTCATTTTACTAACAAACGCGTTCGAATTATTTGATCCAATAAATAGCACTATTATAAACACACTACAAGCCGCAACTGTATAGCTAGTGCTCCACTTGACAATAGTGTTTGCACTGGGACGAATTATGAACAAAACCCACTATATAGGTACTCACTTTGATTCTTTGGCGGTTTTCTTTTCGAACGAAACAATTGACAATGAAGTGTCTATTATAAATTATTACGTACGTGTGGGCAATCATATTGTACTATACGCTATGTGGATTAGACGAATTGTTTTTTAACTAGGTAGATAAGTAGGAACACATATTACGTTTATCGCTCAAAATAAATTAATATGGTTACGTGTACCTACAACATGTAATGCATTGCGTATATGTATTCAAAGCTATAAGAACGGAAAATATGTGTTTTTTCTGTGCTTATATTTAGTGAGTATTATTCGTATGAGCGCCAAGTACGTGGGTGCACACCCATTGAAATAATTTTTTCCTTTCGAAATAATACCTGAACGTTTTAGATTCTTAGCGGAGTGATGAATGGATTAGTTTTACAATTACCTGTATTATGTTTGTTTTTTTTGTGTCTCAATACTTTTTGAGGTAGGAAAGTTGCTTTGATTTACAGCATTGAGGGTTGTGTCTGGTATAGAGTTTATTTTGTTGTTACTTTGAGATGTCAAAAATAGAAAATTCTCATCTATAACATTCTTGATAATAGGAAAAAAAATAGAAAAAAAAACAATGGAAAAACTTGATAATTACTCAACACCAGTACCTGCAGTTAATGACCAAATCTATTTTGTTATTTGTACTTGTAGGTTTTATTAAATATTTGAATTTTTCGATTATACACAATACATATATCAAATTTTTATTTTTATTTAAAAACCTTGAAAATATATTAAATTTTTATTTTGTACATTTTTTGAAACTATGATATTGATGAAATAGTATATTAAACAAACGTAAAAATATGAGTTTTTCAAATAATTTTTGTCGTTTAAAAAATATTAGCTATAGAAATTTTAAACTATGTACTCTACTTTTTGAGATTTTTATATTTTCTATGCACAATAAAATGTTCAGTTTTTTGGGTTTTTATACAATTATTTGGCTAGAAATAGAAGGTTTTTTTTTTTTTGAAACCCTATCATCTATAATATATGAATATTTTTTTTGATAATCCAATTATTGTACCTATAGACAAATTTAAGTTTTAATCAACGAGACAGACCTTTATTAAAACGTTTATATTTAATAACAAACTGGGATTATTATTATTATATTAGTAGTAGTATTGGAATAAGTTATCTGTTGTAAAATGGAAAATCTTTACCGTCACTCTGCGGGAAGTCAATATTTTTATTTGTCAATAAGGGATGAAAACATTATTATATAGAGTATTATTATTGTTCGAAAAAATATTACCTGGAATGTTACGACCGCGGTTGCTGTTTACTGTACTCAGTTAGTACTCAGTTATAATAATAGATATATGAAATTACGAACGATTATAGATATATAACGAATAATATAAACTTTTACTGTGGATCACTCGGCAGCTTACATAGGTGTACCTATTTATAATGGTAATATTTGCGATGTGTCCGTCTGCAGTCGGTGTTACGACTTGCCTGTGACGGGTATATACCTACTGTGCGATCTCGACGTAATTTGTACCGCAGTCAATACTGTTATAACCATATTTTAACTATTGTAACCACTAAAGACAACATATTATCACCACTGCGTAAGTACACACACACATAATATAATATATACGTCATAACGATGATGTTCGTCGTTAATCGATCGCGACGCGTCATAAACATAGTATAATAATCTTATAACAATATATTATCGATATAATAGGAATAACATAATTATTTTGTCAATATATATATATAATATAGGCGATGCGCGCGCATACACACACACACACGTGTATTATATACTTAAAAATAATTAAATATTATATATATATTATGTGTGAGTGTGTGTGTGTGTGTGTTTGCCCGCGCGCGAGTGTAATAAATTAAAAACGTAAACGTCCCGGCGGTCGTCCGTCAGATGGCACTGACCAATGAGCAACGGCGGCGGCGGCGGCAGCAGAGCGACGACGACGGCGGCGCGCGACCTCTCGCAGTGTGCTATTCGTAATCGGGGCGTAAGAGTGCACCGGTGCTCGGACGACTTACCCCACGTGCGCGCGTATAATATCATGCGATGTGCCCCGCCGCCAGTCGTCACATTACCGTTAACGCGTGCGAGTCGTCGAGTGTGAAACCGATTGGTGTTTAGAAATTTTCGTTGCGTTTGTATTATTTGTAATATTTTTGTTTATCGGAAAATAATATTCAATATTTTTTTCTCTCGCTGTCTCTCGAATAATATAATATATTATAATATCGAACGGTCTTTAGATAATTTTTTTTTTTTTTTTGCTCCGTCCGTTTTCTATATGAAAAGTTACTGATCGTCGTCGTTTAAAATACAACAATAATTATAATAATATAGTCGTTTGATATTTTTCGTCGGTTACGTAAATACGCCGGCCGCGATTCGCGGTGGAAAATAATAGTCGTCTGTATAAAACAATACACCGTCAATCTGGATCGCGTGCGACCACCATGGACACTACCTAACAGAACGTTTCGTCCACAACAACGTTAATAATCATACTGCTAAAATACGTGCCGTGTGTCTAGCCCGCGGTGGTTGTTTTTTTTTTTTTTTTTTTCTGAACCGTCGCTTATCACGTCATCGCACAGTGCCGACCGATCTATACGCCACCCCGAATAATATATAATACATACCCGTCCCCGGACGGCAAATTCCAAATACCACACCTACCCCTAAACTGCCGCGATGACGGACCCGTATGACGACCGACGCAATCTGTACCAAGAAGTGGGCCGGTGGTGGTGATACGCGCGACATGTCGAATGGTGGTGACGGCGCAGCAGGTGCAGTTTGCGCGTGTCGCCGTCGCCGTTGTCGGACTACGCCGTCGTCGTCGTCGTCGTCGTCGCGTTCGCCGTCCGTGCTGGCCGTGTGGACGACGGCGTTCGTCGTGTTGGCCGCGATCGTAGGCGGCGGCGGCGGCGGCGGTGGGGTCGAAGCGCTGCGCGCGGCCGCGGCCGTTTCGACGGCCGGCAGCGGCGGTGCGGCGGCGGCAGCTGCGGCGGCGGCGGCCGGACGGATGGCGCCGTGCGCCCACCTGGGCGACGAGACCAACGACGTGTCGGCCCGGGCCTACGCGTCCGACGTGGTGTTCGAGGGCAAGGTCCGGTCCAAGGGCCCGATACGGCCCGGCGACGGCACGTACGGCGTCACGTTCGTGGTGCAGCGCGTGCACAAAGACGCCATGCAGGCGGTCACGTACGAGGGACTGCGGGTCGGCAGCCCCGTGCGGCTCAACTTTCGCGAGAAGCGCGGCGACCGCGACCCGCCGCAGCGGAGGCCGCCGCTCCAGCGCCGGGCGGACGCACAGTGCGTGCAGCGGTTCGCGCCGGCCGCCGGCGGACAGACCGTCGAGGCCAACATCAAGCGCGGGGCCAAGTACCTGGTGTTCGTGGCCGGCGTCGGGCCGCACAACCTGTCCGTGCTCGGCGAGCCCGTTCTCCGGACGCCCAAGAACGTAGACGCCGTCCAAAAGGTGCTGTGCAGAGACTGCGGTGAGTACTGTTGTTGTTTTTTTGTTTTTTTTTTTTTGTTTTGTACGACGTTTCAAAAATATACTATTCGACCGACGAGTAACGGTTATGGTAAATCCAAAGGGTTTGGGGGCTTTAGGTCGGGTTAGGTTATTAGTCAGCGTTTGAGTTGCTACTGTCAGGGCGCGCGGGAACGGCGATTATAGTGGTCTCGCGCTTTTTTAGTAGAATCGTTACGAAGGTGCAGGCGTGTAAACGTTTCTCGAACTGAAAATAACTGTTTGGAAAATTAAGAGGATGTAAATACTAATCGTATTGCGATCGCTAATACATGTAGCAAATTCGTGTTCAACAGAGTAAAGAAAGTTTTGTTCGCTTCATAGTAATAAATTGACGTAGATACTCTTTATTAAACTTAATGTAAACGACATAATCTGTGCAGTGGCATGTACGTCGCCATTTTCACGATATTTCAGTTAAGTCAAATAATATAATTTAAAAATGTTCACGTACAAACAAGTATTATGCAGGTCATAATGTATATTATATAATGTTTAAATATAGGACGATTCACTTTTATAAAAGACGCTAACATCACACGGTTCTGGTGCTAAATGCACGATTTCTACGTTATCGTATTATGATTTGTCCAGCTACTGGAGGGTCTCACGCCAACGCATTTCGTAGACATTGCAATTTCAATTAATATCATATAGGTAATGACCAATTTAAAAGTCACACACCTACAAATATATAATAGTGAGTACTATATTCTGTAATTTTCTTCAGTTTCTTCGCCCAATCCAACTTCTCCGAGTTGGCGATTTTTAGTCGATGGAAGCATATAGTTAGGTTCTAAAAGTGTTTTGAGAAATGTTCACCACTGGACATCCCACTCGCGCCCATCGTCACAGCGAAAATCGATCGGTAAATAATAAAACCGTAAAACGATTTTACGTCCATTAGGTATGCTGTTAGTGGAAAACTCGCTGCATAAGTGTCCTTTAATTTACCTTCCGCATATCGGCTACCTTATTTTTCAATAACATCATAAATACGGAAATCTCAAAAAGTACGTTTGTGAATTAAAAAAAAAAAAAAAATTTACCGATACACCTTTTAGGCCGATAGAGTAGAATATTACTTCTATACACGTAAACGAATATAATATTATAATCCGCCGTTTTTAACGCCGCGCGGAACGCCGTTCGTATATACGTTCCTGCGTGGAACGCGGCCAAATCGTCTATTTTCGGACGGTTGTACGACGGCGGCAGCGACGACGACGACGACGACTCCGGCCGGCTCGTCTCGTTCGCTTTATCTCTATCGCTCTCTCTATCTCATCATCACTCTCTCTTTCTCTCACTCATTCTACGTGTGTGTATGTGTGTGTGTGTGTCTCTCTCTTTTTATATCCCTCTCTCTTTATGTCTCTCTCTCTCTTTCCTCCGTCTGTCTCTGCGATAATATGAGTCAGTAGGTTTTCCGACTACGAAATCGCTCACGAGTGCCCACTTTACGCACGCGTGATGTACGCGAGTAGACACGGCCAGAAAGATCTGAGTAATATGCATAATATATATTATGTAATAAAATAATACTCGTGCGTTATAGTAATAATCGTACGATTGTTTTTTCACACCGTAGGTAGAACATTCGCGGGTAAGCGCGTTTTCCCCTATATATTCAAATATTGGTATATTTGACGATTTTTCCGAATCCGATCGGACCACAAGTAGCCGTTGCCGTCGTCGTCTGGCTGCCAAATCGTTAAGATCCGCGCATTTTAAACCAGCGCGAGAAGCTTTACCGAACCTTACCGATTGCACGATTTTTATCGAAATAAATTATAACACAATACGTTATAATAATAATACAACCTATACAGATTTCGACGGCCGCGGCTCGGGTTTTCGCGTCGTCTCGAGTACGCCGCGGTGCGCCGGAGGAGCTAGGAATGGTTAACGACTATTTTTGGACGTTTCCGCGGCGGCGGCGACGGCTGCGACACGATATTATGTTACGCGGGGCAGCCAATGACCAAAAACATTGTATATTTTCAATCGTGTGATATCGTCGAAACGCTAACTCTCTGTGAGACACCGTTTTAATTTTTTTTTTTTATATATATAAAAGTTTTTAATTGACATTGCCTTCGATTCTTTTTTCATTCATTCTGCAGCCTACATTATATATTATAATTGTATGAAACTTAATGTTATAATGTTACTGAAAAAATTAACTTATTACTGAGTATCTACCTATAAATAACAATCGTGCAGTTTTTAAACGAACTATACAATTTGTGCTTTATTTCGGACAGATGTACTTACAGTCGATTAGATTAAGCGCCGCCACGGGATGATGTAATTTATTGTAAACATTATACCATTTTGGCGTGCACAACTGCAGACGTGAAAGTGAACTAGTCTGTCCGCAAATTGTACATACATTATTGCTGTTGAATGTTGATCACTAAAATATTATATATATATATATATATACACTGTAGTGTTGTTTTTTAAATCTAAACCTAGATGCACACTTAGAATAATTTGCGCCAGTAATAATTTGTTTTGCTATGTATCCTCCCCAGCCTGTCTTCATAAATAATGTCAATGTTCGACTGTAAAAATAATTATAAATACTCGATACATTTAAAAAAAAAAACTAAATACCTAATTAAAAACGCACACACACAAGTATTATTATTAAAGAACTCGATTACAACCCTCAATTGGGTCAAGAGTTAAAATACTGTTTTTCATATTCTATATTAGGTATCTATGCATAACAATAATAATGAAAATACTGAGAAACGATAAAGTTTTCCTACAAGAGTACAATTTTCACCGATCACGCGACTAAATAATTGTCATCAAAGTTTTGTTTGGATTTTTTCATAAATAATAATATTTATAGTTTTAAAACTAGGTCTCTATACACCATAATAATATAATATGGTCTAACTATAATAAATTCTAAATTGTGACCGTGAAGCGGTCATTATATACTAAAGTATGTGAATATAATTAAGGCGGAGTGTATCTGTGTATCGCCTGTTTTCATTTTAGCGATCTCTTCCAATAAAACGTCATTTTCACAGACGTATTGAATCGATTGTATTGTCTATCCGGCGAGGGATTGGAAATCACGTACACGTTTGACGTAACTCGTAATATATTATACGTATACAAATAAATATAATATCATAATTTATTTATAAGGGTAGTTTTTTATCGCACCCATGGCGAGTCTTGCCTCTGACCGAGACACATTACGTGTTCGATACAATCGTACTTCTGACGACGTGTGCGGTCGTCCATTAATTTCGGGTGCGCTCAGGTAAAATCAAGTGCCGAAAGGTGGAGGAAAAATAACACTAGTTACCGATTGATAAAATAATATAATAATATAATGATCCAGATGGGCGCGCCACTATTTTCGTGTCGAAACTCGCGCGGCGGTACCCTACGGCCTGTATGTATTACTATTATCATAAGGTAAAACATTTTATCCGTCTAGTTCGCCACTGTCCTTTCTTGTCGCGCGACGATTGTATCCGTCTCGCAGATCGATTGAATCATCATAATAATTGGCATAGGTACAAATGATGTGTTGTGATTTTTGATATCGTATCCATGTAATATTTTATATGAATACCCATACATATTATAACAATAAATGATTAACCACACTAGCGCGTTCGTAAAAATCACGATTTTTTAGTTTTTAAAAATATCTAACGAGTTGCTCGTAAGTATCTATATATCGTTCATGATCACCTAACCTAACCTAACTGCTTTCGGCGTTTTAGATATTATTACAATATAATTTATAGTACCGACATCGGATTGACCGACATCGCGCGGTGCCAGTTAGTTATATTTTAAAAGGGGTAGTCTCGAAAAGTACCTACCCATTATTTACGATATTTCGTAAATTGTATTATAGCGCAAGTACATAATATTCTCTTTATCAATACATAGGTACGCGCGTGCCGTTTTGTTTCGACTTTCCCCGCAAGGCTGCAAACAATAAGTATGATATGCGTTGTATTATTTTAAAAGAATAACTATTTATTTCTCTGCAGTATATAGTACATGTACCGTGTGTTATATGATATATAAATTGGTTTTCGTCCTCGCTCGCACGTGTGCACGTAATGATTGTGCGATAATCATATTTCTCACGATAAATATTGTCAACGAGACAAAAGTACACATCGTCGTGTTATAATATACTTATATTATGTTTCGTATATATTATAATACACCAATCGATTAGTCCGAGATCCGACGGCGGCGCGGGTTGTGTGTGGAATCTCGGCGTGTATATACATATACACACACATAATATTATACATATATATAACTAAAAATATTATAATACATGCATCGTATGTGATGTATGCGCTGGGTAAAGCACTTGTAAAACGTAAAATCGAATAATAATAATAACAATAACAATACAATATAGACAACGGTCGTAATGTAAACACTCGTGTGTCCGTAATTTAGAGACAAAACAGACGGAGTACGCTCGCTCGCGTACGTTCGTCGGCCGGAGAAAAAAGTACGTATCAGAAAACGTTTGTCGCGTCTTCATTGCACGTGAAATATTGTTTACACAATAGGGGTCACCGATCGGTATTTTTGGACGGTCGTCGAATTCGAAATTTTTCGGGAGTCATCAAAATGTCATGTATATTGTATTATATTATAATATTATACCTGCGTAAAACGGATGAAAATAATGGAAATATAAAAAATTAAAATAAAACTTCGTTTAACGTTTGCGATAAAAAAAAGAAAAAGAAAAGATAATTTAAAATTCGATTTCTTGACCACGGGTCACGTGAAATTCGTAATACATCAAAACCCTTGTAGTGCCCGCAAATCGAGTTTGTTACGAAATCAGTACGCGAGACACTACGCGTTAAAGTCGTTCCGTTCTAAACGAAGACTATTATCAAAGGATTATTACACAAACCGTTTGCATGAGGATATAGTGAACAGTTTTTTTTTTACATTTTACGAGTTTCCTATATGGTTTTTGACCAGTTTTACGCATTACCTATTTATTATGTTTCTATTTCGTTCGTAAAAAAAAAATCTCGTCTTCCTTGATATTTGGCACTAGCGCGGGCGACCGCGTGATGTAGCGCAACGGAATATTATAATACCACCAGCGCATTATTATTAAAGCATACTGCACGCATACACGCGCGATTTGGATAGTGGACGAGTGCACTGTGAAAACCGTCTAGACACACGCTCGTCTGTGCGGAGGAGTAACACAATATTATAATAATATCATATACATACACTCGGTAGGTAGATACGTAGTGTATAGGTACGTTTATATATTATGTACATGCAGCGTTATAATAATTGTCGTTGCGCTACAGAGTTATCGTGAAAATAATAAAAGCAACTTAACGCACGACAGTAATAATGACAGTAACAATACGAAGGTCGTGACTACTGACTATTGAGGCGAAAATATAATTATTTTTTGGAATATATTTCTTCATTTACCAAAAAAATAAATACAATTTATAGCCATTATACAATTATTCGCTGTTATTGGTACCTATGTTCTTTTAATAGCAAACGCATTCATTATCTTTAAAAACGGAAACATTTTCGGAAATAACTTTTTTTTTTTTTTACATAACTTGAAAATGTTTAATATTTTTTTAAGTTTTTGCTTTTCTTTAAAGACTGCATACATTCTTATGGTATAATTAGGAAAATTAGAATATATTTCTGAGAATTTCATTGTATAAAAATTTTATTTTAATTTAATAGTTAATTAGTTATAGGTATTTTTTTACTGAGTGGTTCACATGCACACACCATAAAATGTTGGTCCATATTCTCTCCGCACTCATTCCAACTTTAAATACTGATTACTCGTTTGAAATTTAATTTTTATACATTGAAGTTCTCAGAAAATATTCATATGGTAGTATTACAATGGAATTGAAAACTTGAATTGTATACTTTCGTTAAAAAAAAGTATTAAAAATCGATAAAAACAAAATCATAAAAAATATTGTTTTGCCGTGATTAAGTTATGTAACATAGTAAATCTCCATAATTTTAATATTTTCCGAGATTATTAATGTTTACTGTGAAAAAATCAATTGATATAGGTACTTAATAATATATCCAATGGACGGTAAATAATATAATATATTATCGAGTCAAATTAAGGTGAATTAAATTTGTATTGCCTTAATATACGTTAGTACTTACCATCCATCCTTATAAAATCACTATAATATATTTTTCTAACATTATATCATTATTTTTTTTTTTGTTTTGTAAATAAAAACTAAATTTAAAACTGAAATTATTTAGTATAACAATTTAAAATATTTTCAGGTGCCTAAGTGGTTATACACTTATACGTTACTATAAATATTAAATATACTGCGATAAATAATAATATAACATATAATAAATATTATACTTTGCGGTGTTTTATCATTCAATAATTAAACTGACATGATATTCCTTGTTTACCGAATACTTTTCCTGTTCCAAAAATCACAATGATAACATTATTGTTTTTAACTACCAACTTCCCTACCACCTGTGCATATATTATAAACTATACATATAATTAAATATCAAAAGTGCGATGTTATGTCGGTAACAACGTTGAACGTAGGTAAGTTTGAACGTGTTTCACTGGTTCTACGCGTTGAAACGACAATAATAATAATATTATATGTATTTAATATTTATGTTATTGCAAATTCGAAGCGAAGATTGTTTCCCTATATTATATTATACACGTCAAACCAAAACCGTTTTTTACCTATACTTCAGCAATGTCGCAAACCCGTGGGAATTATTAATAAGTATGGTTGTTTGTACAATTAAAAAAAAATTGTTATTAAAATTACAATCATTTTATAATATATTATACTGAACGGACTCATTGCACGTTATTTAATGAAAATGTTTTCCGGGGACATAATATTATCTTTATTGTGCGTGAATAGTATGCTATGATTTATGAATTATTATGATAGATGACGGTATTCTAATAATTATTGTATAATAACAAATTAAAATTGTGTACACAATAATGTCTCAAATGTTTAAATCCAAAAAAAAAAATGTGTACGATTTTCTTCCTTAACATTGTTATACGTTTTTTTTATCGATTCTTGATGATGGTACTCCGATGTAGTAGTATATAGTAGATTATGTTTACGAAAGAGCTCGAGTGTGAATATATAGTGAAATTTTTGAAATAGTTAACAATTTAAGCGGTTTTACTCGGCGTAGTATTTATCCTGAACTCATCTTACTAATTAAAATGTCTGCTGAAATATGTATTTTTTACTAGCGTAATAAGACAATCACGTTAATTATCGTTTGATAATGGGTCTATGTACGAGCCTAAAGCTCGAGTGCGTGTGAGGATTTTTACGTAACCGTCCGCATATAATATTATGCACCTTACAACTATAAAAACAAAAACCAAATCCACATTCGATAATCACTCGCGTTGTTTTGTTGTATTCTGTTATTTGTTTAACAATATAATTTCGTATGGTCCCGATGAATGACCTTGATAAGGTTATGACGAGCTCCTTTGCACTGAAACCGACACACCGTGCGCGCGCTTGTGTGTTGGGGAGGATATAGGAAGAAACGCGGCCGTTGAGAACAATGGGAAACGTTAGAGATAATTACATGGCCCAGGGTAACCAGGAGTATACTAGTCACACACACACACACA
>VUJU01006075.1:0-11502 GCA_009835225.1 Aphis craccivora
TTTCAATTTTTACTGAGAGATGATTGCTACTCCATACATTTTTTAATTTGTTGGGGAGAAGTGTTCTGAACGCTTTCAGTTATAGGTCTTGAAAATGTATGAGATTCCATTGCTATTAAATATTAATTGCACTATTTTTATTTTTTTGTATTAGGTATGCAATAACACGCACTTTACATGCGTATTGCGCACACGCACAAATTCCACAGTTGTAATAAGTAGTTGGATCGGGACAAGAATATTATGAAAATCCGCAATATTCAACGATTTGAAACTCTAAACTACTGCTCGTGGTAAACTATTAGTTTGTACAGTTATTTATTTACAACGTCACTTATAACATGATCGACGTTTTATGGACCATATTTTTATTAGAATTGTATACGATTTATCGTATGTACGATAATAATACCCGACACGTAGATATTATATGATGTACACAATAATTGTATAATGTTATGTCGTTTATGATTTTTTTCTGTCTACTAATGTTTTATTACTATATTTATTATATAAGATAATATCGTATATAGATAATACCTAACCCGACGTTAACGTAGTAAAATATATACAATCTATCGCATATCGTAATAATCGTATATCTGGTTTTTTGGTATAATAATATGATGATATGCATATAAATAATTGCGTTGTGTTAAAATTTTCAATTACAATGTTGCTTATTTTATTATCATGTAAACTGTAATAAACGATCTAGGAAATCTCACTCTGCAAGCATGCTAAATTTCCGATTTCTAAACATATCATTTGCAGTAGATATCTGATGAACTATAATTCTATATACAAATTAAATATATTTAGATAACTTTTATATTTTGGTACTTTTTTTTTGCTAGTATCTATATAAAATACTTATATTTTGATATTTTTTCAGTAGGAATTTACTTTGAATAAAACCGCAATACAATTTTAACACAAACATTCACCGTAACTATATGCATTACAATAACTATACGGACGACAAATAAATATCTTAAATATATGAACAAAATATATATTTAACATGTTCAGTGGGGCCATTATCTTCTTGAAGAATAAATAAAAATAAATAAATATATATCAAAAATCGTAAATGTGTAGTGGCCGGTAAGTAACGGACTGGCGAATGAACAGCTACAACAAAGATATACGTAAGCTGTTCTAAAGTTTTTTTTTTAGAAATCTAAAAGCAATAAATTTGACTCGATTACTTTGAAAAACATTCGAATCATACTTTAAATCGACAGAAGACATTCGAAATCTTATTTGTGTAAGATACGCGTCGTAACTCGTTATCAAAAATCGTATATTGTGATAGATTTATATACGTAAAACTACCTACTGAAATGATATGGTATTTTTGCACGCGTATAAGCACCAAAATATACATATATTATATTATATCCTAATTACATTTATTTAAGCGCCTTTCACGATGCGCCGGGCATTATTTTTTTATACACTATATATCACCGCCGTGAATTGATTTATAGTTATAATGATATAATATTATCTCATCGGCCTCGTCCCATTTGCATATCATATCTCTTCGTTGTATCGAACATACACCTACCTACAACTGCAGTGCATACGGACAAACGGGATAACGCACGACGCGCTTGTAAAATATATCGATATATACCTATACGGTCATCTCGCGATAATTACATTTCGAGAAATCTCGTCGTGCCCGACGGGTGTGTGTGTGTGTGTCATTATAAGTTACACAGTTCGGCAAAAACGACCAACATATAGGTACCTACTCAATAATACCTACTTAGGAGTTAGGAGTCCATCCGTATGTATAGGGTGTTTCGTGAAGCGCTTGCTATTGCTTTTTATAATATTTATATTTTAATAATAATGCATTAATTATTCGTATTCCGATTTTAAAGTATATTTTAAGACCAGTGGTTTGAATAATTTGATTTTAATACCATGTGAGAGGCTTTGTGCGACAGTAAAAACTTAATTCTATAAATAATAAATTTCATGTATTTTATTATGTTAGGTGCAATACTTTTTATGAAAATTATGATGAACTAATTCGAAATTTGAATGAGCAATAGTTTCTGAGTTTTTCAACTCATCAATACTTGTGTTTAATTCAAAAGGATAATTGTATAATACGTAGTGGTTTTATATGAAATATAAAATAAATGTAATATCTAGCGTATAGTAAATGCATATTATACACCAAAATATTATAACCCAGAATATTTTTAAAAATCATACAGTTTTAATGAGTTAATGGGTATTAATTATTAAAATGTTCATATGATATTGTCCTTATTCTTTATGTATAATTTGACTATTTAGAAACTATTTGTTTGAATTTGAATTTATATACTCGTTTTTAAATTTTCAAAAAAATAAATGTCTAAAAATTGACAAGGAACTTAAAAGAGTAATTCATAATTAAAATAATTAAACTTTAAAAAAAAAAACTAAATACTTGAAAAGTTACAATTTTAAAAATATATTTAACTAAAAATTTCAATACATTTATCATTAAAATAATAGTGAGCAAACTTGACCAACACCCTATATATATACACAGTACACACACACGCACGTTCTTACATGAGTGTATAATAATATATCGAGAGCTTTCGCGTTTTGTCGGTAAAAACCGGTCGAAAATCCACGGCGGCGAAATTGTAGCCGAAAGCAAAAACGGCGAAAGTAAATTTATTCCCATTGTTGTCCGGCTGCCCGCCACGCTATAGTTCAGGTCGTTGGCATTTGTTTTTATGTTTTTTTCTTCCCCTATCAGCCACCATACTATGAGTACGTACTATACGTATTTATAAAAATAAAATACTACCTTAGCATATCGACCTTGTCGATCTCGATGCACCCGCAACGAAAGATCTATTCCACGCTGCGATAATCGAACACCTATAGTCGTGTTATACACTACCTACCTACTTAGATATATAAGAGCATTGCCAAGATTTTTTTTTAGGGAGAAGGGTGTTTTATTTTTGTATATTTATATATAAAACATAAGGGGAGGTGCTTTATCCGTTGTGATAATCAATATTCGTATTCATAATATCAAATATACAGTCATATGACAACATATTTTATAGAAATCCAAACAAAACCTGACCTCGGGTGTTTCAGCATCCAAAACGCATCCATCTCCCCCTAACTAAGCCGTTGCTCGTACACGGCGGCCGGCTTGCGCATAGGTAAATAATATAAGTAAGTATACATCATGATTAAACTATCATCATTACATTTTTATCGTTATCGCGGACCATTCGGGAGAAGACGTATAGCGTAATAATAATAATAATGTTAACACAATAATATAAATAATAATCGTATACATGTGAGAAGTGATAGAGGATTGCGACATCGCCTCAGTCTGGGACTCGCGGAGAATCACGACGAAATCTCGACCGTGTGATGTACAAATATGATGTACGTAGGTATATGTTGTTGCAGATATATAATAAAGGTACTTGTGTCCGATGGTCGTTTTTTTTTTCTTTCTCCATTTTCTATTCACTGTATAGCCGCAGGCCGACGATGACGATAAAAGCCGAAGGACGGACTGGCGGCGGAGAACGTTTTCGCCGGAGAAGAGACCGGCATCACACACACACGCGCGCGCGCACACACGATGACACGGCGTTGACCCCGTCTCTTCTATACATGAGGAGACATTAACGCTTCGGGTACCTATAATATACGTTTATTACGATTTTACTTGCCGCGTATTTACGTCCACGCCCGCAGTAATCTAAGTACCAGGCGACGACGACGACCTGACTGTAATCCGGTACATAACATGGTATTAATATTACGTTCTATCCACATGGCTTGGACATTGGCAAACCTCTGCTATTATACGCTATAATGCTCGTACAACGTTATTATATTATTATCATAATTGTTATTTTGCCGTTGTTGTGCGCGGTATGCCGAGCGTCGTGTGTACGCTGACGGATAATAATTATTTTCCGATACGTTTTCGTTGCAGCGTGTTACGCGCGTACTAAAAAATAATAATTGCGTTAATATATATTTTGTCCCCCGGGCAAATTATGTTATTTATAATTTTTTTTTTTTTTTTTTAACGAAAAAATACGTAATACGCACATGTTTCGAAACGTTTATCGCGGTCTAGCATTATTATTGTATTCATTTTGTTTACGTATACGTCTTATAATCCCATTATACAAGAACAATAGTACAACATATATATTATAAAATTGTTAGCGTTATGGGCTTATATGAGTTAAAGGAACGATTAGAACAGCAATCAGTTGTTGTATTTGTCGACGAGGTTTTTAATGTTTTCGAATCATCCGCGTTTTATTGCTGTTTAAATATATGTATTATAGTTGAGTGATATAATGAATTGAATGAAAATAATTAATAAATAATGTCAAAATTACATAGAAATTGTAAGTAGGTAAAGTACCGTTTCTCAACGGAATAATATTATGATTTTTTTTTTTTTTTTGTTATTTATTATAACATCACATTCACATATAAATATGATAATTTTAATACTAACTTATCTACTTCAGTCGAAAAAAGTCGAGGCGTGTACAAAAGTGGCAACAATAATATATTATGTGCTTCCTTATCCCCTTATGTAGTAGTATTGAAAACCCGAAATCAGTTGAAAACTAGAAACGATTTGTTAAAACCAGTTATCCCAAAGGATATTTGTTGAAGAACAAGTTTTTAGTTTTTACTCGATTTACCTAGTTTTTACTCAAATTCTAATATTAGATGTCATGTATATTAGAGAAACCGATTTCCAACCACGTAAGACGTAACTAGTTTTTTCTAAAATATACCAATTTCGAATTTTCATTTGTTTTGTTGACTTTTTTAATGTCACTCTAATGGAGTATACGTACCTAAATCTTTATATATATATATAATTCATGTTATTTTTTTTGTTATTAATGCCTGTAACAGTTTAACTGTTCGAATTTCATTCAATCAATTATTAAAGATGCATATACAAAGGCGTATTTAGGATTTTGCTGCCCTGCATTTTTTTTTACAATTGTTTTAATTAGTTTAAAAATACAACCTTCCAGTTAAATTTACTGCCCCCAAAAAAATGCTGCCCGGAGCAATTGCCTCCCTTGCCCCTCTAAATACGCCACTGTACATATAATATAATATAGTATTAAAATAATTTCGATTAATCATATGAAAAAAAAATACTATAAGAATCCAATTTATTTACACATTGTTAAGTGGACATCGTACGAAGGAAACTCTATCGTGTACACAGTGTTTTTAAACGCGTACATATTTCCCGTGTAAAATATAAATATAAGTATCTATTAATTTGTTTAGTAAACAAATATTACGTTAGACGACAGTCAACATTATAACTATTTGGGTATACTTACCTAACTATTAGGTAATATTTATTTTGATGAGTAACTGAAATACTCATTATTCGACTATATCGGGAAATTTACTTGTACGTATATTTGAAGATGATAACGTAAAAGTAAAAAAAAAGTCCATTAGAATCGCACCCACACTAAACATATAGGTACTAAACATATACTTATGTATACCGTATAGGTACGCAGAAAACCACACCATTCACAAACACCACACCCGCAAGTTTGCTAATATAACCGATGGAAATATCTGATTGTTGCTAAAAATATATATATATAATGTATAATATAATGTACCTATATAAACGCTGTGTTTGTAATAATAAAACCCACACGATTTCTGAACGGAAAAGGATAAATGAAATTATTAAGAAGCACCACTGCACAGTCCATTTTGCCACTGCAATTATTATCGATTGACGATTATACGCACGACGATGCTACAAAGTTGCGTTAATGGTTTCGCAAACGGAATAATATTTTAAATTTTAATTGAAAACATATGGCGTTAAAAACGGTATTTGTAAATCGAAAAATAAATACGTTTTACTAAGTAAAATAAGTATATACAGTCTTCATTTGTCGAAGTCGATTCCATACCGTATTTTTTTTTTTACTCATACATATAGTATACATATAGGTACAACACAGTAACTTTTCATATTAAATTTTCTTTATACGATTTGTTCGTTTATTTGCGTCATGTGTTAACCGCAGGCTATTTGGGGTCGAATGTCTGTAAACATTTTAAGGTGTCTCGACGGTTTGTTTGTTATTTTTTTAATTTTAACGAAGATGATCTCAAACGAACGAGAATTACTAACCGGTGTAGATCCGGTTAACCGTTAATATTTTTACAATGTGATATTATTTGTATTTACATTTTAGAAAAAAAAATGTATATAATAAACAGTCTGATACAAACACGCGAGGTTAGTGTACGTACGCGTTATACTCGATTGGAAAAAATTATTAGCGTCTCGCCCGAAAACGTTGCTCGAACTCAAATATGTAATATCATTATGGTATTATTTATTACAGCCATAGGTACACCTAACTCTACCGAGAGCGTCTCGCACTTGTTGATTAATTTTTGCGCTCGTATTTAAACGTAACGTCGTCGACTCGTTGAAACCGGTTCATAACTGTAAAGTATTATAATATTCTGTACACTGTACGCATATGGCAAAAACATAATATAATATATTACGTACAAAACGACTTTATCGAACGCGTCATATGCTCCACCGGGTCCCTGGACCGCATTTAAAGGATTTGGCAGAAGACGAAATTCGCGATCTCGCAACGATACGCATATATTTTCAGCGTTCTGCCTGTATGCTCGTTCATTCGATAATTATTCTCTTTCATGCATTCCGAATACTGAACGTATAACGCACGTTTGTGCTATTATTATTATTATTTCATATTTATATTATGCTCTGTACGCCACGAACATACGACTTGCCGTGAAGTTACGCGCTTTACATCGTGTACCTGCAGCAATGGCGAAAAAAAAAATAACAATAATATTAAACAATAATTGCACACAAATAGTAAT
Source organism: Aphis craccivora (assembly GCA_009835225.1). NCBI lineage: Eukaryota > Metazoa > Arthropoda > Insecta > Hemiptera > Aphididae > Aphis > Aphis craccivora. The sequence continues at coordinate 6,955 of VUJU01006075.1, forward strand.
CAAATACACGCCGATGCTGACGTGACTGCGGACGCAACGATAGCAGAATTCTCGGCATTTAAACATTCGAGAAATCGGTTAGGCGGTATTATAGGTAACGCGTCGTGAATATCTATATGGTATGTTATACAACTCACTTTATATATGACACACATTAACTTAAAAAAATAAAACAATACAGATAGGACTTATAGGAATGATGATAATGTGAGTGTGACCAGTTATTCACTAACCTAACCCTATATCGTCGTATACTATATAATGGCGGTAAAGCAACGAATTGATCGTTATCACCACGGGTGTGTGATTGCTCATTATACTTAAGTGTTATCGAGACAGCCGCCGCTGCTGTTCCGTAAATAACGAACCAAAACTGTATCCACCATGGTTATTATGATTTGTTTTTTTTTAATTCACATGCGCATCGCACTTATCATAGTTACTCATCAGTCTAAACCCGTCACTCGTCGAGTTCGTAAAAAAAGTATTCTGTATTCTGGTACAATGAAATTTATATCTACAGATTTTTGTATTATAATTTATTTATAACACAATTAACACTTAAATAATACATTTTTGGGTTTTTTTTTCAGTATCGCAGTACACGCACGACGTGCACGATATTGTCTCACCATCAAGTTCGTTGCGCTTGATATATATATATAATATATGTGTTGTAATTTACATATACTTATTTGTGTTTATTAGCATCTTCGTCCATTGACATCATACTATACCCTTGTAAACCATTCAGTGGCTTAAACACGCAGATGAGGTTTTCGCACTCCCTTCATTGATTTTTTTTCACTACCTACAACAAAATGTGAATATGTTTTTATAAAATATTTATTACTTATAAATTATAGGTTAATAATATCTCTTTGGAAATGTCTGCAGTGCACGTCACTGGAATCGTCGAACCAACCATCAGGTATATAATACATATGTGCATATGCACAGCTTACTCCGCTTTCTGATAATATAACGGAATTGCCAATGCCGAGAACCAACTATTAAGTTTAAGCCATAGATTCTTCAATGAGTATTCAGTACTAACTGACAATATTGTACTATTGTCTGGTCGTTTTTACTCCCATAATATTTTGTAGGATGGTCAATGGTTATAAAGATAATTATAAACATCAACGATAGAAAATATATTAAAATATACTTATATCCACTGTTTGCGCCTAAGACACGGTTTAATTGAAGTTTGCACTTATGACTTGCACATACGCTAAACATTACATGCCTCTGTAATGTTACTACAAAGATTATACTAAGTTCTTTATTATACAAATTTTAATTTTGCTTGGATACAAACTTATCATGTGGATGGCTAATCCACCTGAATATGATAATAATATAACATATTAAAATAATTATATAAATACACTACAGTCGGAGGCACGAAAAATGATCGCTGCCCGTCATGCACCAAGCGGAAATTTTTATAAAGTTATTATCAAATCATTAAACAAAAATCCCGCTTTATTTTTAAAATACTATCATATTATTAATTATAAGAATAATTAATAACACACGAACAAATAAATTATAAATCAAATTATGTGAAGAAAAATTTACAAGTATTATTAACAGATAATTAAAAATAAATAAAATACTAGTAATTATAGTATAACATAATAATAAAATAACAATTTTTAATCAATAGTTTCACTGTTGTTTTCACTGTCTTCGTAAGTACAGATATCCTAACCTATCATCGGATGCAAATGTAAAAATTGGTTCCAACAAACTATCTTTCAAAATCTCCTTCTCATAATCTTCATCTTGGATCTTCTCAGTGTGTTCAACATATTTCTCCCAATCACTTTTCGATGCCGAATCCATTGCCTCGTTTGTTAATCTTTCGATAATATGTAATCATGTACAATTTATATATATATAAAGTAACACATTTTATACTATAATTTGTAAAAATTAAAAATATACCCAAAAAAAGATTAATATATTATATTATATACTATGTAGATATAGTGTTATTTTAATACTTATAATAATTGTTCATACAGAGCCTCCTCTGGTGTCGATTAAACAGGAAAAAACAACGGGGTTTAATCAGTTAAATAGCCACCAACATAACAAATGTAATCTGCTAAAATATTAATGAGTGTTTTTAATGAGTTTTTTTTTTAGATTTAAGAACTTTTGAAAGACTTAAATGAAAAATAAGTTATTCAAAAGTCAGTCAAGCCTCAAAATTGCTTAAACAACGTTAATTAATCTAACGCCAAGGTCTAATCGCAATCGAAATAACTCAACAGCTAGCATGTTGATGTCATTAAAACTATTATCGCTTTAATATATTATTTACACGAAGGAGCGTATAATATTATTCTTTTTGTATCTTGTACGGGATGGGACACTATTTGTTTCGGCTTTTCTGTATTTACGTTGCGTTAAAACGGAAACATATTATCACGGTGGCTCACCTACTTCTATATAATATTTTGTGTACACACAAAAGTAATATTTTGAAAAAAAAAGTATTTTTGTATTTATTTTATAAATGTATATTTATTATTTACACATATTATGTATGTATATAGTATAAGTATACTATATACTAATGAAAAATGAAATAGCAAACAATTAACGAAAAAAATAATAATTATCTTAAAACGAATTAAATCAACATGATTATGTCTGCAATGGAGGCATAATTGCTGTTGATTAAATAGTTGATTATTACGGATATGATAAATAATGAATTCTGTGATGTCGAGAAAAATATGTTATTTCTGATGAAAAAGAACGAAAACATATTAATAGGTTACGTGTACATAATATTCTGTTGTCACAGTAGATTTAAATATTGTCTATACAGATAAGATGGACCAAAATGTAGTGTTTGCATTGTGCGTACGTTATTATTTTCTTAATATGTGGGTTGAACCTTGAGAAATTTCAATAGTTTGTGTTCTGGTTCGGATCTGTAACTGCCGAGATTAACTAAATATGACAAAACCGTTTAGTCAATTTTGGTGTAGAATAAAAATAAGTTTGTTTAGGAAAAATGTATAGAAATAGTTCGTTTAGGTCATACTAGCGTATTATATCATGCTAAAATATAATATCAGTAATTCGATTTCGTGTGGGGTGTTATGTAAAATGTAAATATTTAAAATTGGTTATAATTTACATAAAAATTAAAATATCATAAAAAATTGAAGAGAGAACATAGATAATTATCTTATTTTCAAGGTTTATTTCAAGTCATTTCACTCTAATATTTAAGCTAAACACATAAAATTTAACTGCTCAAAATATATTTTAGTAGGTAGGTATGGTATGAATTAGTTAGACGGACGCTGCACACGCGGATACGACGACCGTCCTCTTATAATAATTGGTGTCTGTATAATATATATATGCCATATTGGTACTATTCATTCAGCTTGAACAATAGTTCGCTTTATCGTAACATTCAAAAAACTTTAAAAAGAAAATTTTAACCCATTTTTTTACACGGAAAAGGATAGCTTTGGTTAATCAGTTATTTTTGACTGGCCATTAGTGCGTTTTGAATGTTTTAATCAATTTTGAGACCGCCAATCGATTTTTAAACGTTTTTTTTTTGAATAAAAATCGATGTAAAACTCGATTTCGTTAGTGTCGGAAATAGCTGGTAATATATTGAGTATAATATAATATTATACTTACTTTCCATCATATGCATATTTATCACAGTGATGAATGAACTTTATAACGGTTTTAATAACTTCAGTCTCGTAGCGCCAGTACTACATACTACGATATCGCGATAAAATGTTCATCTGTGCATCATGTAATATTAATATATGATGAGGAAAGGGAGGAATATGTGACCGATGCCATAAACGACATATTATAAACAGTATAAAATAAATGTTGGCCCAGCTGATTTGCCTCTAGAAACGACGGAAAATAGTAGCTATAGGCACTTCCGGTATGATGGGCGACAACGTTAGCGACACAAGAATCGACGACGGTGATGTCGACAACCGAAACTACACAGAGAGAGTCGCTTGGAATAAAAATGTCAGCAGTTTCCGGGTACGGTGCAAGTGAACAGCGTCGGCGACGACCGGATATAGAACGACATTATCACTGACAGAGCAAATATTAGAGTATGTCAGAAAGGATTATTCACAAGCGTCAACTATATTATAATGTATTTATATTTGATATTTATTATTATATTATATATATTCAGTATCTAGGCAACACGCACCTTTGACCGGAAGAGACTGTGCGCTATCTTTGTCTTTGTGTGTGTGGACCCGCATTTCCGTTTTGATACATTAATTTATTTATTATATATTTAATCTATTATATTGTATTATTGTATATGTGTGTATATGGTTGGACATCTTTTATTATAATTGTGAAACGATTAATTTCTCGGGTTCTTATTATTATCATTTTTGAATACTATTTTTTAATTTATTTCCATATTTTTGTACGGTAACACAGTATCAAAATATCATTACCTATTGTTTTTTTTATAACACACTTTTTACAATAAAAGCACACATACTAATA
>VUJU01006077.1:0-11496 GCA_009835225.1 Aphis craccivora
CGCATCGCCGCCGAATCCAGTCGTCTTGCCCACTACAACAAACGCTCGACCATTACCAGTCGGGAAATCCAAACCGCCGTCCGTCTCTTGTTACCCGGTGAATTGGCTAAGCACGCCGTCAGTGAAGGAACAAAGGCTGTGACCAAATACACCAGTTCCAAATAATTCCCTTGCCCTACCGGACACCGGTTGACAATTAAAACGGCCCTTTTCAGGGCCACCACTTTTTAAACACATTATCCTATAAAACCGCTTGACTATGAAAGTTTGATATCACCTCTACTTAGGTAATATATCATTGAATAATATTATAGTTGGTAAAATGTAAAATTATTCAAGTTTAAATTTTTCTTTTGCTGTTTTATGTTAAAGACGACTAAAGCAAATAATATTATTCATATTATCATCTTCTAAATTAGTGTATTCATTAGTTCATTACTATACCTTACTTAAAACTATTAAAATAATATCAGTCTTTAAATAGTTAAAAAAAAAAAAAAAAAAAGTATTTGATAAAATACCATAATTTTGGTTTTTATCTACTGCGTTGGCAGTAGATTATAAATTTATGTATAGACTTGACAGAGCATAGGTGATATAGTGTTTATAATGATATGTATAAAATAAATGATGTTTATATATGGTGACTTATAAGTTATGGTCTACTCAGTAGTTAATGTGAGGGGAGACGGAGTACCCCTTCTTATTTACGATAAGATTATGCGTCCCCTCTAATTTAAGTCTCCAAAGTCTGGGAGGACGCTTAAAAAAGATTTATTGTGAATTTATGTTGCATTTTAATTTTAATAATTTACCAAATACCTAGGTATTATATGGCTTACGCAGACACACACATTGATACATCGAATACAAACGTATTTTATTTCGTTTGAATAATCTCCACGTTATGAAGATGGTTATAAGTTTATTGCGATAAGCGATTTTTAAATAATAAATTATTGTATAGTAGTGTGTTTTCATCTGATATAATAATTATGATTTAAATAAAATATTAAACTGAAAGAATATGAGTAGTGATATTATTTATTATAAACTGTTTTTTAATGAAATGTTTAAAACTAAAATGTACATGTTTTTTTTTTTTTTTTTAATTTCGGGCAATGATTTGCAATTTATTTTTAACTTAGCAGGCATTATATATTTAAAATCATTTTTCTTAGAAGAAAATTTGATTTTACATACTATTAACACAAACTTTTTATAAACAATGATGTATGAAAAAATCAAATTATAGGTTCATACCTAGTAGGTTTCTTAAAAAAGTTAGTTAGATATAGACTTTGGATGAAGAACTCGCGGAAACGCTGCTTAATTTTTGGTGAATTGACTAACCTCCTCAACATTTTCCCCTCTTTAACCACTGGGTATATCTAGTATAGTATAGTTCAGTAAGGTAGTATGTTTGTCTTGTGTGTGTGACAAATCCAATTTATACAAATTATATAACATTTTTCATGCATTTTGAAGTTAAAAAATCATAAAACTCTTTATGTTTATATCTAAGGATTAAAAATAAAGCACTACGTTTTCCAAGTAGCTATAGAGAAAACTCGTAACATCATTATAGGAAAAATTTTAAGTGGTTTGAATTTTAAATTTTTACGAAATAGCATAACAATAACGATTTAAAATATTAGTTATTATTCAAAAAGTATAAGTCGTAGATACTTGAAAATTTTACCAGTTATTAAGATTCGCGTTTTCTTTACGTGATTTAATCTTTAAAATATTTTGAATTTTTCGAGCTATTTATAGACAACTGAAATTTTCAATTTTTCTAAAAAAATATTTTTGAAGTGTCGATTAAATTTTTTTGGCCCAATCAAAATACTTAAAAATGTAATGCAAAGTTCCTCATGTTAAGTTTATCTTATAGTGATTAAAAATTATTAGAATACATAGGCACAATTTTTTTTATCAGCATTTGAAGTTCAAATATTGACAAAACTTCGTCAAAATCATTAATATTTGCAAATTATTTTGTAGGTATAATTCATAAAAATTTTTGTATAAGTAGCTAAGAGTTGAAAATTTAATACAAGATTTTTCATAAGTTTAGCTTACATTATTTATAAAAGAACTTAAACTTTGGTGTATTCAGGCCATTAAAACTTAAACCACCTTTTTCACCAACCACTGAAAATTATATCCTAGGCTGACAAATAATCTTCGTTCAGAGTCGTTTTTCCTATACAATGATAACTATCATTAGTTTCAAATTTAACACTTCTATAATATATAATAGTGATCCACACGGCACCTAACCACAATATGTGATCATTATATCTAATATTATATTAATTATTCAATTATTGTATACCTAGTTATAGTTTTATAACTATTGACTATTATTGTATTATTATAATACAATATAAAGAGGAGCAAAACAAAATGTGTAAATACCACGATTTAACTGATTTAAGAGTATATCTTATTTTATCTTAAATCGTGCCACGGACTAAGGTATAAGATATACTTAGATATTATACTCAGTATAGACCTTAGTCCGTGATTTTACTGTTCTAAAATGTGATGAATGATGATGTAACAACGAACAGAATGTATCAGAAAAAAGACAACATTGAAAACCAATATTTGTCATGGAATATACCGATGTCACAGAAAAATTGAATTGAATTTGTTGTATTCTGTTTATGTATTACGATTTAATATAATATACTTAAGATAATTCAAATATATGTACCTATATCTTAAATCATGTTCATCGCTTTGTTTAAAAGCTATTTCTAGTATATAAACTAAAAATATTTTGAGAGAATTTTATTTTTGGGAACTGGTCATACTTAATATTGATTACGTTATCAACAATCACTTAAACTGTAATTTGTATTTGTATAATAGGTATTTAATATTATATTATTATGTTTATTATTTACATAAAGCATGTACTTTTAAAAATTTTCTGAATTTTAGTAAACTACTATTAATTATTTTATTGTCTCTGTGAATTCAACCCATTAATTATTATCTATTGTAAAAAATTTTATCTTTTTTAAAACGTTGTTACAAATGGCTATGCAATTTAAGAAGCCTAAACGAAACCTTCGTGTCAGAGACTCTGATGGTTTTCCTGACAATGAAAATGAAGAAAAAATGGATGTGGATACAGTACTGAAGCTACCAAAACCACAAAAAGAAAAGACAACGAAGAAAGTTAACACCTTGAGCTTTGGTGATGAGTTAAATGAATGTGAGTATTTTTGATTCATTATTAAATATTATTATTGATCATGGTATAACAATTGTATTTCTTAAGGTGATGATGGCGAAGAATTCAAAGTAAAAAAATCATCATACAGTAAAAAAATAAAAAAGCAAATGAATAGAGAAAAATTGGGTCGAGATAAGGTAGAAAATGGCAAAAAATCAAAAACTATTGCTGATACAGTGAAACCTATTAATGATGAAAAACAAACAAATTTCAATGTAATTCATTGTTAAATTATGCCAGTTTCTTATTTTATTTTTATTAACTTTATTGTTTAATATGCTTAGACTGAACCTGTTGAAAAGGAAATAATGCTTACAGGCCGAGCTGCTGAAATGGCCGGCTATGTATCATCAGATGAAGAACCTGATTCATACAGTTCATCTCATCGATTTTCTAATCCTGACCAAGTTAAAATACTATTGAAAAGTAAGTAACTAAATTAAAAAATGTTTAACCATGGATTATTATAATTTTTAAGCACTTATATCCAAAAATGTAAGATCAAATAAATTAAATTAAGATTAAAGATAAACTCTAGTCACTCGTTTCATATTGTATTTACTGTTAAAAATATGAAAGCAATATAAATATTAATTTTAAAAAATAAAATTCTTTGTGGATTTGAGCTAATCGTTTAAAACTACATTCATTGAAATTTTTTCAATATTTTTTTACAGGTTGTCTTTAATTTTTCCTTATGATTAGAAAATCTACTATGAAAATTAAAAATTACTTCTTCGTAATATTGTTTAGACAAATTAACAAGTAGACTGTGTTGGAATCATTAATGAGGAATAATCAAACCAAATATGTTTAGAAGAAAGCAGAAATTTAGTTTAAAATTATATTTTAATGTAATAACTTTACTTCCAGAGGGACAAATTCCTGATGCAGCATTAATTCATGCTGCTCGAAAACGAAGACAGCAAGCACGTGATTTGGGAGAAGATTTTATTCCAATATCATCACAATCTCATAGGTACTTTCATAAAATACTAATAATTTGAATAAAAATTATATAAATTAAAAAACTAAACTTTTAGTGAATCAAAAGTTGATAATGAACAAACAACTAGTCGACGTTTAACCCGAGAAGAAGATGAATTAGAAGATAGTGATGATGATGGTATTATTGTTATGTCTGGAATTGTTAGTCAAGCTGAGGATCGGAAAAAAAGTTTACATAGTACAATGACTGGTAATTAAAATATTTAATTTTATTAATATTACACTAGTATAATTTAGATGGTGCAAAATGATAAATTGATTTTAGACCACACTAATAATACTGAGTTTGAAGATCCTGATGAACTTGATGAAGATAATGAATGGGAAACTCAACAAATAAGAAAAGCAGTAACAGGCTCACAATTAGCTGCTGCACAACAGGAATCTGCTGGTATGGCTGCTTTGTACAATAATATGGTTATACAGGAGCAAGCTATGATGCCAATATTAATGAACCAAAAACCTCGATTCTCCGATTCATATGCTCCACAAGGATTGATGTCTACAATGAGCCCAGATGATATAATAAATAAAACAAAAGAAATGTAATTTATCTTTTATAATGGTTTATAGTTTTCACATCTTATCTGGATTTTTATTTCAGATTGAATGAACTGAAAGAAAATCGAAATCCAGATCAGAAATATTTTGAAGATATGATAAACGAAATACCAGAGATTAAGAATAAAGTTGAATTGTTAAAAATTAATGTTCCCGAGTTGGATGATTGTTTTCAGTTTTATCAAGATTTGCGTGGGTACGTCACTGATCTGGTAGAATGTCTTGATGAAAAGGTAGGCGTGTTTTCTAATTTTAGTGATGTTATTCAATAGACAGACTACTGTAAAAGAAATAATTGGATCATTTTTACTCTAATAAACAATTTTAACGTTAACATTTTAAAATATAATATTTATAACTTAATTTTTGTGAATGCTTTGTATTATGTAGATGTGAATTTACAATACATATTATTTAATATTTTCTAATAACGACAAAGTACTATAAATATTTTAATAATTTTACATCTCTGTATTTTGTGAAGAAAAGTATGATAGTAAGAACTTTTTAGACACAAATAACACAATTAATAATATTATTGGATATATTTTTAGCAAGTATAAAATACCAAAACAATTATTGATTTTAATAATATATTACTGTCTGAATAAGATGTAATAAGGATGCTTATAAAAAGTTAATCAATAACTTTTTATTATTTGCATATTAGTCTTATCTTACTTATAAATTACAAATGCTTTAATCAATAATATTATTTCTTAATTTCTTGTCATTATTTGTATTATGTATTCTTGCGAACTAATCTAATTTTTTTTAATAGATTCCTTTACTTGTGGGATTAGAACAACGAATATCTAAGTTGTATGAAAAAAGACGTTTAGATTTGATAGCCAGACGTAGACAAGATGTCCGAGATCAAGCGGAAGAATCTTCAACTAATAGTAATTACTTATAAATACTATTTATTTAAATATGTAAATTTAAACTTTCTAATAGAATTAGGAACTTCAACAACACATACAAGATCTGAAGAACAGCAAAGAAGAGCTGCAGAGCGTGAAGGTCGTCGTATCAGACGTATGAGAATGAGAGAAATAAAAGCAATAAGTAAACACGCAGATGGAATGTCTAGTGATGAAGAAGTTCCTGAAACAGATGCGTCAGCATTTAGAAATCAATTAGGTACAAATAATTTTATAAATTACACTTGATTCCTTAATTATAACAAATATTAATTACATTTTAAGATATTTGAATTGAATTTTGTTTTTATGTTTAGAGCTTATTAAAAGTGACTCAAACATGTTATTGGATGATGTTCTTGAGGAATTTGCATCAGTTGATTTAGTGTTAAAACATATGTTAGAATGGAAAAACAAGTATTTGGAAAGCTATATTGAAGCATATGTTAATGTGTGTTTACCGAAATTAGTGGGACCTTTTGTTCGTATAGAAATGCTTACATGGAATCCATTAGAGGTAAAATACATCAACTTTAAGTTTTAATTTTTAAACCAATTGCAATTATGTAGAAAAATATTTATTAAATTCAAATACTTGCATTATTTTCCCATAAACAAATGTGACACAAATGTTAATCATGTATTAAAGAAGCACAAAACAAAACAAATAAATGCTTTTTAAAAAAAAATTATTCAATTCAAACATATAACAATAATATACAAATAATACAAGTTGAATGTTTCTCCTCACATTATTCAATGAATTATGAGGAACTGAAAAGATATGTGTGATGTCATTGTTCTTGGCTCATTGTAATTGTCTATCTTATACATATAAAAATTTCTTGCTCACATGATTTACCAACTTAAACATTTTATTTTACGTATAAATTGTGATTTATGTGTTTCAGTCAGTTTCAGACAATAAAAGTATTAAAATTTCAATATACATATATTTTTTAATATTTTAAATACTATAAATCTTTAAAGAGATATTTTACAGTTCATCATAAATTGCCTGACCATACCTTTTTTTTTTTTAATTTTAAGATTAAATGAAAATTGATAATTTCTTTAAATAAATTGACTAAATATTTATACAATTGTGAAGTTCTATGTAATATTAAATTTACTGAATTATCTTCACAATTGATTTATAATATTTATTGATATTATAATGATTGTATACATTTTGTTTAGAAATTAAGCCATTTTATTTTAATAACTGTATATAAATTGTATGTATAATTTTATAGGATGATCTCAAGTTTGAAGATATGTTTTGGTATAAAAGTATGCAAAAGTATACAATGAAAGGAAATAACAATATTGATCAGTTGACAAAAGATGTTGATTTAGAACTAATCCCCAAAATAATAGAAAAAGTTGTGCTCATTAAAATTGATCGTATGTATATACTTACAAACGAAAAATGTTAACATTTAAAATATTTTTTTTTGTTTTAATTTATAGAAATGGTTACAAGTCAGTGGGATCCATTGTCATCAAAACAAACAAAACATATTTGTAATCTTGTCAAGTATATACTAGATGTGTACCCAACTATTGATCCAGATAGTAAATTATTGATGATGTTATTGAACAATTTAGTGGACAGAATACGAGATGCTGTCGATTATGATGTGTTTATTCCAATATCTTCTAGACAGTGAGTTAAAATGAATTATAAATATTTATAAAATAAATGTAATAAAAATAATTTTACTTTCAGAGTAATGAATACTGGTCGTATGAATGTATTTTTTCAAAGGCAGTTTAACATGGCTGTAAAATTATTTGGAAATATTTTAAGTTGGCATCGTATCATTGAAGATGTAGTGATAATAGATTTAGCTATAAACCAAATACTTAACAGATATTTGCTAACATCTGTTCGAACATTACAGCCACTAGAAGCTATTTTGAAAATTACAATGGTATATTTTTATTGACTTTATTAACACTGCATTAAAAATTAAAATCATTAAAAACCTGTATGTTGATAGATTGCTCGTATGTTACCTAATTCATGGTTATCGTATGGAAACACTACCCCTAAAGAATTAACACCCTTTTTAAACCAGTCAAAATTAGTTTCAATGGAAATAGACAAGTCACATCCTCAGGCAAAGTAAGTTGAAATATTTGTAATTTATAAATCTAATGTTTTAATTTGTTCTTATTTTTAAAATTTAACAATTTTTTCTTTTCAATTAGACTTGCCCTGGATAAACTCAACGAAGTCCTCAAACTATGACATTTCATTCTTATTTATACCATCAATATATCATTCTTAATGTACTAGTGAAATATAATTTCATTATAAATACTTGTATGTACTTAGACACGTATAAATTGTTACACCTTGTAACATGTTTATTTATACTGTTAATAAAAAAACATCTTTCTTTCATTGAAAACCGTTATTTTTCATGACCAACTTATTTATAATTAAAAATGTATTTTTACCTATTTGTTGTATATACAGAAGCGGATTTCCGATTGGGCATTGTAGGCAGCTACCTAGGGCGGCAAAATTTGTAGTGTTTAAATACATCAAACGTATAAAAAAAAATTGGAAAATTAATTACTTAATGTTTACAAAAAATAATTAATAATGTGCTTATTTCTTATATTTCATATTTTTTTACATCGTATGATATATCTCAAATAAAACAAGAGAGATAAAATACCATGGCAATTCTAACAATTGAGTCAAGTCTTCTTGTTTCATTATTATTAAATGAAGATATAAAATCATTTGCAAATAAAAAGGCAAGACGTCAACTTTTAAAGTTAAAATAATTAAGTTAAATTTAGATATACTTATTATAGATTAGTCAGAAGTTTTGTAAATCTATCTTGTATGCCTTTTAAATTTTAATTTGTATTATAAAAATAAAGTTTTTTATTATAAAAAATATTGTAAATTGTAGCGTTTTACTTAATGCTACTAAAAATGGTTAAAGTTTTATTTTATTATTGATGGTTTATAATAAATAAAAATTATCATTGTAGGTTTTTATTAAAATTCAGTGAACAATCATTGACATTTTTTTCAAAATAGGCTAAATAACTTAAGGCGAAAAATATGGTCTAAAAATTCGAATGGTGGTCCACTGACCACTACTATTGTCTGTATATTTAATATTTAGAGTAGGTATTTTGGAGGGGTATTGTAACTTTTACGCCTATTATAGGGGCAGAAAATTTTTGATGCCTATAGCCGTAAAAAAGATAAATCTGCCTCTGTGTATATATATATATATATATATATATATATTAATTTTAAAACATTAACAAAAAATGCATTAAACAGAGCTTAAACTTATAAGTTAAAAGTAATTATGCAAATTCTCAAAAGATAGAGAGACATTTTATTTTACATTTCACACAATACTGTAATTTTAATTTTTTCCAACCATACACTGTAATTTATTAATGATTAATAATTTAACAATCTACACAATATATTATAGTCCATTTTTGAACTTTACTTTGACTTAAACTCAATAGCACAGCAGTTTTTTTAGGGATTGTCTTATCTATAATTGTTTTGCCTATAATTTAATATATTTGATCAAGTAGGTACATCGGATCAGAGTTCTAATACGACTAACGGCCCACCAGGGACTTGGCTGGTATCCCAGAAGTCCAATCCGTAGGCGCTTTTATTTATTTACACCTATTGAATTACAAAATACTGAATATTGAATAATTTATAATATTGTGCTAACAGTACCAATTAATAATTTAAATACATTTAAATACATACTCGTACTTTATACGAGTTGCACAATCACACACATAAAAAAATTGGGGGAAACACGGGCACCTGTAGTCAAATGAATTTAAAGAAACGAAAAAGAACTAATCAACATAGTAATAATATTAAAATTCTTAGCAAACTTATATTATATAATAAGGTATCGAAAAAAAATTGTACCTTAACAAATATAATATAAATCATTATGTTATAGAAATATTCATTCTTAATACTTATTATGTTTGATAATATGTTATATTATCTGCTGATACAATTATGATGAATGAATCTAGTCTATTGATTGTGTCCAGATATTCTTATAAATACTAATAAGTAATAACTAATAACCATTAAAACTGAGGACTGAGGTATATCATAATATTATGTAAAATCGCGGTTGTGTTAAATATATTTTAAGTTCAACCTAGTACCTAAGTCCTATATAACATTTAAAAAAAATTGTTTCCTTGATTAAAGATAGGTATGGTCACTCAGCCCATATAGTTCTCATTCTGCATTCTGCATCAAGCAATTTATAACGCGCAGTAAATATTATGTTTCTTGCGGTGTTGTATTTTTGTTACCGCTAACGCTATATTAAGTATTTATCAGACACCGGCCAATTGAATTGGTTATTAATATTTATTTTTAGATTTATTTATATAAATTATTATTGATAATGAGTATTTCCCCCTGGAATATTGCTTTAAGAGTTGAACGTACTATAATCATTTGACAAAGAGGACTGACTGGCGACTGCACAGTGCACAGTAGCGACGGTAGCGTTAGTTGTATCAAACGATCGAGGTAAGTTTTTAAATTTTCTAAGATTCAAGTAAAACTTTTAAGAAACTACAAGTGTACAAAATGTATAACCAATAGTCCATATAGTGAATCTTGATCACTGATATCATTTTTATTATAAATAATAAAATTTTTAACTGATATATATACAGTAGGTACCTAACCAAACCTATAGGCAATAGGCATGGCAATTTTCAATTTTTAATTTTCCTCGATAAATATCGATAAAGAATAATTTACTGGATTACAATTTAAAAAAAGATCCTTCATAAGATATAGGTACTCTTGTATCTATCTACAAATATTATTGAAAATACATAGACATAATTTTTCTGTGCATTTGAAATTGGAATTATGACGAATTTCGTCAAAATTAAAAACTATTTTGTAAATAAAAATCCATAAAAACTTTTCTTTTTATAACTAAGTTTATTAAAATATGTAAAATAAGATTCTTCATAAATTTACTTTTAAATATAAATAATTCTTTTTTAAAAATTTTAAGTTTAATGAAATTACTCGTTTAAACGCCAAAATAATATCAATGTTCATTATTTTGTTATACACTTACGACTTACCTATACCTACCTAATACAAGTATGAAACTTTTTTTGAGAAAATTTAAAATGTTTACATGTATTATCTAAAATTGCACTATATGCAATGATATATTTAAAGTATTTATTTATACTATGATTTTTTTTTTACTGTCTTATGGTACCTATTTATTACTACAAAAATATTGTATGTGTTACTGTATTACGTTTTGAGTACCTATTTAAGAAGACGCTATACCCACACACTAGTGTGTGGCAGGTAACCGGACAATTTCCCCCCGACTATTTTTGGCATAGTAGGACATTTTCCCCCCAAAAAATGTTCCGATGCGGGCATTTCCCCCCCATTTATTTTTTTAAGTTTATTATTCAATAATTTAATATTATTTACCTATTATGTAATAAGAAATTATTTTTTTTTCATAAATATAATCAAATTTACTACAATTAACTTTATAAATTTGTACTATGAATTACATTTTTTTTTTTTCATAAATATAATAAGACATAAAAAAATTGTATAATAAAAAGTAAACAATTTGTATATAAGTAAAAATGTAGGTTAGGCTTAGGTTAAAAATTTTATTTTTTTTTTTTCATAAATATAATAAAAATTGTATAATA
>VUJU01006078.1:0-11493 GCA_009835225.1 Aphis craccivora
ACTATTTTCTAAATATTAAAAAAAAAAACTATTTTAAAAATAAATATATATATATAAAGTTATAAAAGTTTAGATTGTGTGCAGACTGCAGAGTGCAGTATAATTTGTAGTATTATTTCAATTAATTTATTTATATATGATATAATATATTTAATATTTATAACATTATTATACATTGGCATTTTTTTATAGTTGAATAATTTGATATTTGAGCTAATTTTATTAGAAAGTATTAAGTAAACTGTAATGTACTTATTTTCGGAAAAACGGATACATTTGGATATTTTGACCAATTACCGTGTTGTAGGTACAGTAGAGAAATATATTTTCATGAGTAAAATCAATCATATATTAATTTTTAATATATAATTATTTGAAGTAATATACCTAGTTTATAACATAATGTTCAATTATGTTTTTAATCTTCAATACTTATATTATTATGTAAGTAATTTCCTATAGGTATAACTAAACTATAATTTTTGTTTAAACAATTATTTCTTTACTTCAATACATCGTTATATTTTAATAAATAAAATGTACCGTTACCTAATATATTTAATCCGTCTAAAAACTTAAGTACCTATATAATATGATATATTTTGTTTATTACTTTCAATACATTTTTTTGACACACTTTCGAGTAATTTCATTTTTAAATTTAAAATTATAATTTAATTTAATTACCTTTAGGTATAGTTTTATTGCTCAAGAATTTAAGAATATTTTTTTATAATAATATGTAAATTTAATTCTTTTCAATTTTCGTATTTATAGATTTTTTTATCAGTATCTACATTTAAAAACTAATGTATTCAATTATAGTTATTATTAGTTTATTACATTTTTCTAATTGTAGGTATTTGCTCGATTAAAAAAAAGTAAATTATAAAATTCCCCAAAGGTAACTAAATAATCAATTTATCAAATTTAATATTGATTTAATTGATATATTTTTTATTACAAGCTATCCTATATTCCTTATAGATACACGTTTTGTTATGTCGGCACTACAGTTGTATATTTAAATTTTATCACAGTGCAATAGCTTACTAATTTGGACATTTATTAATTTTAACTTAGAAATATAATGATTTAAAATTATGACAAAACATAAAATACCAATCTATATAATAGGTATAGTACTATATTATAATTATATAATTATTCTAAGGTATTAAGTTTTAAGTGGAGTATAAAAAGTACTAAAGTATAAAAATATAAAACAACGGCAAATATATATGTTATTGTTATATATTTTAAAAATTGATATACATGTGAAATACTAAAAAATAATACATATTATTATTATGTTATTCTATAGATGTTCTATATTTCAGAAAAAAATTCTTAAAACAATAAAATGTAAATCAATCATAATCTCTAAACATTATAAATGATATAATATAATGATTCAGATATTTTTTCGAAACTATTTCTATAATTATTATTTATCTTTAACTAGATAAAATATCAACTTTGGATTTTGAAACCAATAACGGATAATTCAAATGCTTATTCTAACGTTTAAATAATTACTTCATAATTTTGGTGAGGAAATAACACGCATACATAATATTTTTTCTTGGAGTACACATTATACCTAATATTATACAGTATACCTATTACTTACCTAAAACAGTTTATAATTTTTATTAACAATACAAATATAATGAATGAGTAATGAATAGTAATTTGTAAAATGTATACATTTTGGAAACGTGCGGTTACATTTACGGTCTACGAGAATTGAGCAACTAAGTAACTGACACCACTACCTATAATTTATAAGTGTAGGTACAACAACAACAAAAATGTAGTAAAAATGTCGTCAGCCCCTTTCGAAAGAAAAAACAATATAGGACTTATTCTCTATTGAGAGGTAGAATGCCGATTACTGATAACGCTATGATATTACATTACCTTATCTACTATCGGTGACAAATCTTTAAACAACGAGGATTATATTATATTCATTTCCTAATAATTTATACAATAACGTAGTGGAAAACAAATAAATTAAATCAAACACGACGGGTGGCGCACGACCAATTAATTACGTCATCGTTCGACATCGACACTATGACGGTGTGGTGTGTGTTGTGGAACGGTGTTTTAGGGAAATATAGATTTATTATAGTTCCAGCTCTTTTTTGGTGTGGCGCCTGGGACCCGACATCGTACATAAATTCGATTTTAATTCCAGCAACCATTGGAACAGCGTAAAACACCACAACAATTGCGATTTACAACAAGCGTATACGTTTTGTTCGACGTACCTCAATACTAATAAGGTACAATCGAGGGTACAATGCAGAGCCTGTTCTTGGAAAAACCGTGTAGGTATGATGAAACACTCTAACGTCTTTTTTTTCTTTCAAACTAACTTATGGTACCTATCACGCGAGTAAGTACACGACATTAACACATTGCAATACCAAAATAATTTACCTTTTTGACTATTTATAATTACGGATACTTAACTAACCTACGTGTGAAACTAACTAAATATTACGTTAAAAATAATACTGTCGGGACTGATCGTACGGGGCCGGACGTCTACGACCGTTGACCCCAACACATCCGGAGAAATAAATAGGAAACCTTTCTATGGACATTAATTTTTCTACTTCAGATTAAATTATTTTTCTAATTTTTTTTTTTTTTGTACGTATAGACCATCATAACAGTAATAATCAACAATATTGCAGTCGATTACTATATTGTACTATATTAGTATTTATATCAAAAAAAAAAAAAATAAAACTATTTACTATGTGACGATAAAGATGAAAGAGTACGTCGTACTTAAACGCTTACCTGCCGCGAAATGGATTCTTATATTTTCGTAACACTATGTCTTTTTTACAGCGATGTTCACAGTATCCGTGGTACGGACAAGATTTCAACGCGGTCGCGGTGCAATAACGATAACGAACAGATAACAAAACGCCGCCGCATCGCCAAAAACTAGACTGTTCGCGTCGCGCCGGTACTCCGTGACACGTGTGTGGTGGGTCTACGTCCGGTCGGCCCTCGGCGACGGCGGCGGCGGTGGCGACGGCGTGTCCCGTTGGCCGTCGGCAAATAATAGAATGCTATGGTACGCTGTGAACGGTAGTGTGAGAGAGAATAACATATCGCACGCACACACGCGCACGTTTATGTTGTTATAAAAATGAGTGAGCGAGATAACAACAACATCGATCGAGTGGGAAAGCGGTGCGGGTGTAAAGGTGAGGGGAGAACGAGCGAAAAAAAGAAGTAAACAAAAACGAATAAATGCGTTGTCGACCGAATTGAAGGTTATGTTTTTATTATTTACGCGGGGTGGTCGACACGCCACACTGGATATCAATCGTTACGATAGGTCGGTCCCTGCGCTTTTAATACAGAAAATAATAACAATGTCTTTAATAATAGTAGTCTTAGAGGTTTCTCTTTTAATCATTCAATCATAGTGTTAGGTATACTAACATTTTTTTCGAAAATTCGTTCTTGGTAACGTAGAAAACCCTATCCTGTGAAGGATAAAGGTTATCATGACTAGAGAGATTGTAAGTTTTGATGTCTATAATCCACAATATTCCTACAACTTATACGATACATTACTCTGTAATTTATACCCCTAACATAATATGCTAATTGCTAGTATAATAATTAGTTGCATAGGAAGATCTAAGATGTCTATTTCCATCAAGGATATAATATTATTAATTATTATTATGTTTATCATAATAATGTACTTTTCGATAATCAGTGCCGCCATCTACGCGAAGCGTTTTCTGAGTAGTTCTGCACGACCTTTACGGTTAATATCTTTTTCTCTACCATCCCACAATAACTAAATCGCGGGTGATGTTTCACCAACGTTCTATAAGAGTTTCAATATTGTAACCACTAACCAGTGATGTAGTCGTAATTTTTTTAGTGAGTACGCTTAAATGTGCTTGGTATGTAAACGCGGGGGGCCTTGACCCCCCACAACCGTCACATATATACTACTTTAATATTATATTTTTATATTTTATAATAATTACATACACTAATCACTAATTACTACCCTGACGTAATTGAGACTTTACTGTAGTCTAGAATCATACTCCTAGAAATATATTATTATTTATTATTAAAGCTCAGATTTGTATGTATTTAATCGTATTTACAAATTTATTCTGGTTGATTGTATGATAATATGCTAAGTAAGCAAACAATTTGTTTCATGAAATAACGATTTAAAAAATGAAACTTTTTTAATGCATATTTTTTCATTATTTTGACATTTTTCTATTTTAAGGACTTGCTTCAAAATTATAATTACATATTTCATCTTTTAGTGCATATTTTGATGTTTTGTTTTTTTAAAAAATTTTAAATATATACTATTGTATATTATAATAGAAAAAAAATATATTTTTATAGTTTCGATTAATATCAAAGTAAATTAATAAGTATATACTTGTAGGAATAAACAGTTTTCCAAATATGGCCATAAATATAGGGCTTAGATCAATCGGGGAAATAAATACATTAACTAAGATAATAAAATATCGATTACGACCATGATTGACATTATTTCACTATTTTTCAAAAATATTTATTATATAACTATTTTTATTTTTTATGATTATTTTAACATTTAAACGCATATTTAAGATATTTTAGCATAATATGTTTGGTTGGTTTTTAATACATATAAATCCGCACTCTAATTATTATATATTTTAATTTTTTTTTATAATACCTATATTATGAGTTAATGATACATAGATAGTAAGTAATTAAATAATATAAACAGCTGTTTTGGAAACCGTAAAATCAATAAGTTTAGGTTATTTTTATTTATTAATTCAAAATTATTTATCAAATTGGTATGTATGTAGAATAAATGCGACCCCATACGCATATACCCACGTATCATATGTTATTCTATAAGTATACGCACTTACAGAAAAACAGAGAAGTGAGTATACGCTGTATACCAGCGTATACGCTCCACTTCACCACTGATTGTAACCAATACTCGTTTTCAGGTTATGTAATTATGTTCTAGAAATATCGACTTTTCTTTATTTGTAAATAGATCTAAAGGTACCGTAGGTTTCAAATTTTTCTTTTAGGTATCATAATATTATAGCGGTTGTCGGTTCGAAATAATAATTTTTTAAGCACCCATATCCAACGTTGAAATTAATATCCTGTGATTTTTATTTGACTTCGTATCAACAATAAAATTGAAAAATTAAAAATAATCGCTTTGCTGTAAAGTCCTAAGGTACCTATATCACTACAGTCTACAGGCTACAGCTATAGGTATCAGAATCTAAAACATTAAAAGATTTTAACTGTACCGTCTGTACCGACTATACCAGGCGTGTCCAACCCGCGGCCCGCGGGCCGAATCCGGCCCGCGAGAGTATTCCAACCGGCCCGTGACCATTTTATAAAAAATTAAAATTAGAAATTAGTATAGGTGAAAAAAAAATAATTTTAAATTTATTTATTTTTACTTAATTTAATAATCTTTTAAGAATTATAAAATACTGTACAATTTTTAATTATAATTATTAAAATTGGATAAAGAAAAATGTACAATAAAATGTTCATTTTATCAAAATGACCATGATAAAAAACCATGATGTACCTATATACGGCCCGCAGTACAAATATAAATTTTGAATGTGGCCCGCAAATTGAAAAAGGTTGGGCACGCCTGGACTATACATAAACCAAATACAAAATCATGCGGCTCTTCGACTATATTATTGTATATTGTTATCTACTGAATAATATACAGACTCTTAACAAATATATAGAATTACTTCATAACTTATTATATTAGTAGTATGACTTTAGTAACTATTGTTAATTTTTGTTTTATATTATCACATTATATTATATTATTTTACTACATAATTTTTTACATAATATTATATTATATAAGCAATGAGGAGAAAACATAATATATTTACTTATATCAATATTATAGTTGTATGCAAATTTTTTAATTATTTAGTTTATATGAACTATTTAATGAATTTATATTTCAAATTGTGAACTCGTGGGCCCCCACACGAACATGTTCAGTGGGGCCCATTATCTTCTTGAAGAATAAATAAACATTATTATTTACAATAAATAATTTTATTAAAATTTTAACTTTAAACGCTGTAAAAAAGAATCGTACCTTTTAATTTTAAATCAATTAAATAATAATTTACATAACATTTTGTTTTAAATTGTCAAGCTTTTTGCACAATCCTAAAAATCGTTATCAACAATTTATAAGCTAATATGCATATAAAAAACTTAAAATATATCTGGATATTTTTACTTTTAATCTCTCCCCTCCCACCAGTCCCACCCAATTACTTATATGTATTAACTATAATAATTTGATCCATTTTTCTATACCTACCAGAAAACTAAAAATATATTGGAGTTCAAAATTTATCTATTGAAGTATTTTCACTGCTATAAATGCTGTCAACGGTTATATATATAAAAAAAAATACTGAATGTATGATTGTAAAATCAATACAATCGTACATTCATTGTGCCATCCGGTATCTAAAATGAAAGATGGTTGCGTAGGTACATGCTTGAAGGATCACTTTGTTAAATGTTATTTTGAACTTATATTTTCCCAATTTAAATAGTATAAAGATTCAATTAAAAATAATATGTGTTAGTATAAATTTACAGCACTAAAGCACGCTTATGCTGGATATAAAGAAAAATATTTGGGTACCTATTGAACCCGATATACATATACCTTTCTTCTAAATGATAATATATCCATTACCCATATAATTTTATAACTTCTAGTAGTATATTGTTGTATACCTAGGCATTACTCGCGCGTATAAATCGTATAATAAATTATTATAAAATTCATATGATTTGGCAACATTGCGACAAAAATAAAATAAATTTAATATACAGAATCGTGTTATGAAAAAGGTACAGTACAATCGCTGAGGATAAGCACAGTACGAAAATCATATTCTAATCTAATATTTTATTCACACTTACGTTATAGTTTGTGATAATAGTGATAATACAGGTAATTTTTCGGTTAGAGCCTTAGAGGCATGTGGCATGTCAACTATTCTTTCAACAATACGATTTGTGAGAATATGTATATATATATATATATATATATATGATAGGTATGTAAATTAAAAAAATTGTAGGTAATATTACATTTACATATCATAATGACATAATATATTATCAAGAGTCTAATGTTCAGAAATTTTATGATTTGTTGTCGTTTTTTTTTTTTTGATCTTTCAGTGATTTGTCGTTACATTATGATCGGTTTATTTTAAAAATTAAGTAACAAAGAGATTATTAAAAAATAGTATACCAACGAGATTAGAATATTTATTATTACAAAAATTAAAAACGCAAATACAAGTATATCTCCTTCCAACTCATAGCATTACGACGTGGAACACACTATAACAGTCGCATTGCACTAGGTATATTATTCTTAGGAATTTAACTTAGCAATAATTTATTATTCTGTCAGTTCATTTTTTAACAAACTGCGATGTGTCAATTATAGGATGTATTCTTTGATAGTGACGTTCCTAGGAATCTTCATTTGAAGGGAAAATGGTCTTACGAATAACCATACATTTCAGCAAATATTGTGAGCCGAACCTACGACGCAAATAGTGAGTATTTAAGTGATCTAAAGTGTTAATATAGGGTTTATAACTACACAGACGATTGGATATAAGTTATAAGACTTGAATAATATATTCTGTACCTTTTTAAAACTGAGATGAGTTGAATTAAAAAATGTAGATGAGTACATTTTATATCTCTTAGTCTATGCTCATTGTACATACTAAATTTATAAACATTTAGATACGTTTTCTCTGTAGCGTCAGAGTCACAACTGATCATGCCCGATGTCTTGGATAGGCAGAATCGATGTTCACACTAGACACGGATGCCAAGACACTTTAAGGAAAACATATTGATACGGCTTGAAGCAACAGTTGATAACTGATTCAATGATAAAACACAACTACCTACATAAGTTTATTGATATAGGTACTACATTTGATAAAGTTGCTGTACCGCCTGTACGTGATTCGAGTAGTTAATACTAAACGTATCTACTGTATATTAGTAGGTAGTAGGTACAGAATAAATAATTATAGAAGGCATGATGTACATGACATTTGGTAAATAAGTTAGAAATATAAATTTTTACCAGCAAATGGCTAGAAATACCTATGTACCTATCCATATAATTATGAGTTTGAAAGATAAGTAGGTAGTGTAGTGTGAATTTAAAAACTAGGTTTGCATGATTACAGGTATGGGCGTATGGCATACATTATAATCTCAAAGAAAAAGCTCGGGTACGCCATTGACTGATATGGTAATCAAGTTGAAAGAACATTAAAAATGTGATACATATATTCAGTATGGCTGAAGACAGCTGTAGTCAATTTGCACCAAAATTGACCCAAAATATTTGCAACATGTGTAATTTACACCATTTTTTAAAAATGAATTTGTAATTTGCACCAAAAAAAAGGTATGTAATATTGATTTGAATTTGAAAACATAAAATCATATTGTATCCATTCATTGCTCGTTTCACTCTGTATATAGTTTAAATTAATAGCGTAATTAGCTAATATTTTTCAAGTGTTGGATTTAAGAATGAAATAGTATCTGAATATAATGGCATTTTTTCCTTTTCGACTCATTGGATCCATTTGGAACTTTTTTCTAGATTCATGTATATGTTGTATAATTTTCTTATATTTTTATGACTTATGAGTATATGAATCCATTTTTCGGATTTCTAATTTTTGACTAATTTAAATCTTTAATATATTACTGTATTTATTAAAATTTTACCTTGTTTTAACTAAGTAGTTGTAAAGAAATTTTTATTTTTTATTTTGAACATATACATACAGACGCAATGCGAGCCCAATTTTTTTTTAAAAGTATATAGTTCTAAAAGAAATCTTTTACCTACGAAGAAGTAGATCTCTGATCCATGTATAATACGTGATTATTTAGAAATTAAAATAATTATTATTACATATTTATATGTGTATTATACATATAAATATTACTTTAGAACAATATCATAATATGTATACATTTTTGGAGAGAAAATAGCCAAATAAATAAAAAGAGTCTTTTCGATTTGTTTCGACAGCCTGCTAATAATTTATCCCTGCTTTTGTTAGTAGATAAAAAACGTAGTTCTATAATATTAAAGCCCGGTGTAAAATATTAGGTACTCAATATTCAATAATCACTATTATTTTGTTTTTGTGTAAATATATTGTTTTAAATTCAAAAATATATATTATAATATAATTATTAATTATTAAGAAAAGTAATTAAAAAATAATGTTTTGAAGAGCTATATTTCAGTTAATTTTCCTATGTACTTATTACTGGCACTTATTCATATCGGACTGTCAGATTTTACGAAATTAAATTAAATAATAATTTAGTGCTGTTCTCTACCAATAAACATTGCAACCATAATAGTTCATAGATAATAGGATAGATGATGGTCATACCAAGTATTCACGCAATTTCAATTCACACGCACTTGGTATCCTTGAGATTTAAATCACATAATAATAAGTGTTGTAACTTGTAATACCTATAGCTAGATACGTATTTTAATAGCATTTCAATTAGCTTCTAGGGTATTTAATGACACATACTTTTAGTTTCCGAATTTAGTCATGATCGAGTTATATATTGAAATAATGTTGTCAAAGTTATAATATTTAGGTCAATATGCAAATAAGCATACCCACAGATATTCGTTTTGTCAGTAAGAACTATAATAATTATCACGTCTGCATAAATTTTAGAACCTAAAATAATGTAATCTACATAATATATATTATATGTATTATTATGGTGGTTTTATTGTTTCTTGCAAATAATTCAGTACTTAAGAATTTGGATGAGTGGTTATACCTTATGTTAAAAAAATTTATCTTTTATCTATAATGAATCTTAAATTATTAACAGATAGGTATTCTATTTATTTGTTAAGATTACTAGATGTATTATTTAACCCCCTCTCCCCGAGGTAAAATTCTATCTTTCTATTGTTTTCCAGTTCGCTTCAATTTAATATTATATTAATACATAGGTAATACAAATACTATTATATTTTTTATGTAGATACAGAGTACTGTATACAGACTTAACTAATACTTAAAAGTCATTGTAAATTCAACATCGTTAAGATTGGTATTTGTCTTTGTGTGTTTACATCAAGAATACGTCCAGAATAAAATTAAGAAAACAAATCATAAAAGTAACCAATGTAATAATTTTGTTCATAAGTACATATTTTTATGATTTTAAGATTTTTTAAGTGTAAAAAATAAAATAATAAAATTGAATATTCTATGTTTATATTAATTATAATAGTAATACATTACTATAATATATAATCCGCTGTTATCAATGGAAAATATTTAAATAAACAAAAAATATTCGATTTCCCAACAAGTCAAAATTTAATTCATACTTAAGCCACAAGTCACATTATAACAATCTTTATTGGTTGAAAACAAAATATATATAAATTCGAGTTTCAAAAAATCTATTGATATAACTTTTATTGAAAACAATCTTGTAGTTTTTTTTTTTATATAGATTAAACGAACAAAGAAACATTCATTTTTATATAATATAATAATAATAATATTGTATTATAGAATGTTCACAAAAATATTGCTGCATGTTATGTAGGAAACTATAGAAACTGTTACAACTGATAATTAATTAAATTTACAATTGATTAATTTTGAGACTAATTTCTAGTATAAAGGATATGATTACGTAAATATTAATTTCATACTTTGATTTAAATATGTAATTTTATATTAGATTAGATTTGAATGAAATACATTTATTTTTTAAGTCAAGTAACATTATTGTTATCCGTAGACAAATGGTGAGATTTAATAAAATTATTAAAGAACATTCGCATGAATTTCCATATTTTATTAAAGCGATGTTATAATTATAATTCTTAACACGTGCTGATTACTAATATCTACGTAATTATACTTAGCTACCTAGTACCTACGTAATTAATCTGTTTTTGTGTTCATAAAATATATTAAGTAGGTACCTAGAACTTGCTATAACAATTTATAAACTAGTTAGGTACATATGAAACTGACAGTATATTATTATAAAACTATGAATAATAATAGTATCATAATATTATTTCCAGGTTTTTGATTTTGAAATGGTGAATACCTAATTAAAATGTATATAAGTATATAACTTATTTATTTATTTTATAATGTACCTATTATATAGGCCAGCGGTTCCCAAACTTTCTCAACCTCGGAGCCTTTTTTTAAGGGGAAGTTTCTCATGGAGCCCCGAAGAAATATTTAACGTCTAAAATTATAAAATTAGATAATTGTATATAATATTCGTATCGGGATTTTACGCACT
>VUJU01006079.1:0-11492 GCA_009835225.1 Aphis craccivora
GCAGTATGTAAGTTGTATAATGTATTCCCATAGTCCCATGCTCCGGTGATGCCGATTTTTGAACGATTTTATTCGTTATAAAATATAAATTGATCAAGGTTATTTATACCTAAAGTATCAACACCATTGAGAGAAAACTTTCTTACCGTAGTTCCGAAGTACTCTTGTTGTACATATTTATAGTTTAAAATCCTGAATGTACAATGTACTAAATTTGTTTTTGTTATCTAGTAATGTACAAAATGAGATTTTATAAATTATAAGCTGATGATAAATCACATATATAAGTTTTATGATATTTAAATTTTCATCTTAAAAATTATAATGGATTTGAGATCACCTGTTCTTAATTCTGATAATGAGGTAATGTATCTTGAGTGTATTTAGATTTATTTTTTACAATTAAGATAAACATTAAAACAAACATTTTTATAATAAATATTTAAAATATTGCCTGTTGGTTTAGCATAAAGTATTTTTCCTTTAGTCTGTTTCAGATGTATTAGAATTGGATACAGACTACGATCTTGACAAGATCGAAGAAGAGCCAACTACTTCAACTATTAATCATAAAATGGGAACGGTTTGGAGAGATATTGTTGTTGGAGAACAGATGGAGGGATGTTTAACTCGTCTGGAAGTAACCACTAAGGAAGCTGCTTATACTGATATGGATGATCCAAATTATGAATACAAGTAAGATTACATTTATTTATTTACTAATTATTATGTTATGTTTGCGACAAAGTATTTCAAAATTTCAATAAGTGAATAAAAACAGTTCTATTTTGTGAATAATACAAAACATTTCATTTTTATAGGTACTAATTTTAATTGTGAATTATTATGCATTTGTAGTATACCATGTGCATAACCACACAAGTACTCAATTAAAAATAATAAATAAAATAATTGTTTAGTATCTATTTGGAGTTTTTTAACCTAGCTATTGAAAAGAAAATCTACTTGTTAAACTATGTAGTTTTTAGTTCTAAATATTTTTGAAAACATTTGTTATACATTTCTCTAATTGTTGATTATTATAAAATTATTTTACCGTTACAATTTTTGATAAGTATATGAATTATTAATAATTTAAAACTAGATTATATTACAAACATATTAGAAAAATACCTATTATACAATTTTCCTTAGCAAATAATAGTCTTGGATATGTCTCTGATACTTAGTTTACATTTTAATAATAAATAATAATTAATATTTAGTTAAAACAAAAATTAATTCAATTCAGGAATTGTGGATCAAAAAGAAAACGAGATTTTTCATCGAGTAAATCAAATAAAAAGGCTGAAAATATACTAGAAAGGTAAGTTTGATGTATTTATCGAAAATTATTCATTAAAATTATGATATTCATATATAGTTTTATTTTAGTGGAGAATATGATTTGGAGTCAGATCATGTTGTAAAAAAAAGATATTCACATGGAAATGGAGATTTTAAGAAATGTAATTATAAATATGGAAATACAAAAGGATTTGTGGAAAAAAAAACTAATAATGACAATAAATCTAGGTGTAGAATATTGCCTGATATTTGTGATTCTGAAGAAAAGACTGATGATCAGTTTTTAGATGAGTTGTGCACAAATCTTCATGAACACAACAAGATTTTAATGTGTAAGTTAGGTTGAAGGTTAATTTATTTAGATTTAATATTTTTTGTTTAATATTATCCTCCAAGTAGAATAAATTAACCTAAATTAAATCTCAAACACAAACTTTTTTATTGATCGTTTTATCTACCAATATATAAAAAATCATAAATCAATTTTAAAATGCATATTGATTCTATTTCGTTGTAATTATATGAGAATAGAAGCTAAATTTGCATTTTTATCACAAACACCTAATTCTAGATTAAGACCTAAAGAAATCACACATCAATTAAAAAATAAATGCAGTCGCATTATTATTATTGTATGCACATTATAATATTAGTCACTGTTAAGAAATAACATCTCTATTGATTAATTACAGAATTATACATATTATGTAGGTACATTGTACATTTTTAATCAATGATTTTATCTACATGTTAGTATATTATTGTCATTATATTTAAAACAATATATATATACTTTTTTTTTATTAATAGTATGAAAATGCTAATTTTATTTTAACATTTACTTAAAATATCCACTTTTAAAAAATATACCAACTTTTATAATAATATTAACATCACGTCATTACATTCAATATTTTCAATAAAATAATATAATTTAAATATTAAAATTCGAGTAAAAAATATATATATTAATATTAATATTTCCTAAATACATTTATTTTTATTTATTATTAATAAATTAGCAAGAAATTATTCCCTTATTAATATTCAAAAATATTTATTCATTTATAGAAAAATGTTGTAGTTTGGAGAGCTTTAAAATAAAACTGTACTTATTTTTTCTGCTCTGTTTAATTAGAAAATTGTCAAGATATGGCATGAAATGCCAGTTATGATACTACTGGCAGTAACTGGTACATTCAATTTCCACTTATATATAATGCATTTTTTGTATATATATACACTTTTAAGTGCAGTAATTTGTTTCTCCTTAGATTTCTCTTAAAGTATAATATTTTTGTATTATATTAATTAAAAATGCTAGACCCTTAGGATCTTTTTCTTTATGTTGAGTGCCTGAATTTAAAGTTAATCATTATATTTTGGCTAAAACTAGGTATAATGTATTTTTTTTTTAAACAACAATTTTATCATATTTGGGCTTAAATAATAAGTGATAAAAAATATATTTATGATACATTTGATGTTTTATAATCTATACTAATGGTTTAACAATGTTTTCTATTAATATTTTACAATTTTATTTGTAGTATCTGTGTTATCCAAAATTGATAGAAAAATCATTCTTGAAAAATATAAAAAAACCTGTTTAATAGAATCTAATGGTGGCCAAATGATAAAGGTTAGATAATCATTAAATTAATAAGTAATGTTAAATTTGACTTATTTGTTATTTAGAATTGTACTTTAATAATAATAGTTTTGTTTTAGAATGGTAATCGTAGACGAACATCTGGAGGAATATTTTTTAATTTAATTAAAGAAGACAAGTCAATTCCAAATTCAGCAAAAAAAGATCTATTTAGCTGCCCTCAAAACGAAGAGATAAAAAAAAAAAAAAAGCGTGAGAAAATGAAACGTAAAAAAGAAAAATTAAGAAAATTGATTGCTAAGGATACTAAAGAAGGTATATTCTTTAAGAGAATTAACCAATTTTACTAAAACATGTTATTATTTATTTATATTTGATAATTATACTACAACTGTATTCTTTTTCTTTAGTATCAATTATATACTTTAAATCAAGGCCGTACCTGGGTGGTTCAACCCCCCCCCCCCCCGAAATTTTGAAATTAATTTTATTTTATATTAAATCACCTATAAAATATTATAATAGTTTAACACCACTCCTTACCTCAAATTAATTTTCAGTTACGGCCTTGCTTTAAATAAGCAGTTCTTAAACGGTGGTCTGATGTGGTTTTAGCCTTGATTAATAACCTGATATTTTGTAAAAATTTAACATAAAACAATTTTATAAATATACAGAAAGGAAAATAGAATTAATAATGTATTATTTTGATGTTAGGTAAATAACAAATTTCACACTATGTAAACATTAATAAAATTATACTAATTCTAAAAATTGAAATAGTATTTATTGATAAATTTATAAAAAATAAACCAGTAATTAATTTATTTAATTTTTAAGTGAATGCTTTCTATTTAATAAATATTAATATAATAATTTAAAATGATAAACTAGTTTTTCTGTAAATGGTTTTAATGTGGCTATTAACTAACTTCATGAAACATTTTCATGTCTCATCATACTCACTGTTATTTGAACAATATTAGATATCTACAACTTTGTACCATCTTACTACCATTGATTATAGAATAGACTACCATAAACCATTCTAGGAATATATTTTATTTGCCATCAATAACCAATAATAATAATAAAATGTTAATTTATGCAACATTACCTAATGATTGCTATTTTAAATAACATTTTAGCCACAAAAAATTCATATCTGCCTATTCTGTAAGCAATGTTTCTACATATAGAACTATGGAAGAGAGGGCACATTGTAGGTGATCCTTCAACTTAACATGATTGTTTTATAGTTAATTTAATTGTGTAATGACTTAATAAATGTTTCTCACATAATATATATATATATATATTATATTTAGTAATATGGTTATTATCAGGGCTCTGAAGTTCATGCAATAAAAAACTTTTGAAAACTTAATGTTATCCTAATATTTCAAGCTTCAAACTTAAATAAATAAATACATTTCTTTTACACAGACAATTGTTTATATTTGTTTTTATTAGACTTGGTTTGTGCGCTAACACAAACTTACGAGTCCTGATAATAATCCTATTATTTTAATATTATATAATAAACATTGTTATATAAAATGAGAATGAAAATAGTACACAAATTAATAATTACACATGTTATATAATATGTGAAAAACATTGACTACAAATTTATATTGATAAACAACCATATTTAGGGGTTACATATTTACAATGTGCACTGTTGTATAATGAGATGGCATAGAGACAAACATAACAATGTTTTATGAAGTTAGTTATGTTAAAACCATTTATAGAAAATAGAAGAGAACAATTTTGTATGTTACATATATAATATGATGATGTGACAACTAAAAAATACATTAATAGTTTGATAAAAAAGATAAGTATTCAACTGATTTACTTTTTAATGAGTTTGTATCTTGCCAAAATAAGGAAATTATTGTAGTATTTAATTTATACTGAGGAGTATACTTAGGAGTATAAATTAGTATTATTAGCACAAATAAAATTTCATATACTTACTGAATTTGGTTAATTTGATTATAATTTTTGTTAGTTAAAATTTAATGTACCTAATTAAAGATATGCAAATGCACAAATTTACCGCTTTTAAGCTTTGACTTAATGTATAAAAAAAATAAACTTATTTCTTTTTATTAAAACTTAATTATATTTTCAGCGGATCTTTTGAAAACATTGAATGAAAAACTAGAAACATTACCATCAAATTGTACAATGGAAAACGAGGAGTTATCTGATTAATTAGTTGTAGATATAATTACTATAATGTAAAACAATCTTGTTTTTTTATTTTCTTATATAAACTATCAATTTTTTCAAAAGCTAAATTTAAAAAAAAAATGTATTGCATGTATTTAAATTAAATTTAATCAATTAAATTTGTTTGATAAATAATATATTCATCAATTGTAGAATTTTTAAAAGAATACATCAGCTTAAAATATAAGTTTTTATGGATTTTAGCATGTTATGAACTAAGGGAATAAGATTGATAATGTATTATAACCAAATTTAAGTTTTGACTTGAAAGATGTTAAATATAATATGTTTGCATATTATGTTATGGTCAAGAAAAACTTTTTAATTATAACATCATTAAAATAAAAAGCCAGCTTTATTTTTATTAGAGTTTAAGTTTGTTATCAAGATATTACAATAATGTCCTAGATTAGTGATCAATAATAGTTAATAATAAATTATTATTCATTATTAACTTTTATTTATGTAAGGTATTTTTAATTATTATAACAATCTTAACCTCATCACTTTTTAAATTCTTTAAATTAGCAATTGTAATACTTTCATGATTTTTCATAATAATTTATGAATAATTAAGTTTTCTTTTAATTAAGTAAAATTCACTACAAAAAGGCAATTATGCTAAATTTATTTTAAAATTAATATTAATGATTTATCAAAAAGTTAAAAACAGTACAATTTATTATAATTATTATTATTGAATTATAATAGACGACAAATACTGTTTTAACTAATACATTATAGTATAATTTTGTTTTATTTTTTATTTTGTAACTTTTGAGCTTTCATAAAAAAAAAAATGGACATATTTTATTTGGGTATTAATCTTCCGCATAAATTATAGTAAAAGATGTAAATACATTTAATTGTACATAATATAAAAATAATAAATTCAATTTTTTTTATTATTTGTAATAAAATAAAAATAAATATTTCTTTATTAAACAATACAAATTTAAATTATTTGAAAATACAATTATTATTATTATTATTATTATTATTATTATGACAAAAATAATAGACTATTCACCTTTATAAACAACAATATTTTTATCAGTTTCATATAATTTAACTTTATATAATAGATTAGGATTATGCATTACATCTTTCAAACTTTGCCATATAAAAATTGCTACATTTTCAGTTGTACTAACATGATTTTTAAAATAAGGTACATCTAAATCTAGATTTTTATGATCCAATGGCTCCATTACAGCAATATCAATATATTTTTTTAAATCAGCCACATTCATAACCATTCCTGTATTTTCATCAATTAGACCTTTAACGGTAACTTCAACTGTAAATATAACCAATATAATCATGAGTAATAAATAATTATTCCATAGGTACCTAATTAATATTAGATAATAATTAAAATATTAATATAATAATAGTAGGTAACTAAATAAACTTTATATCTGGGTAATTAATTAGTAATAATTACTAATGTATTTAAACAAAATATGTTTCAATATTTAAAAATTGTTATTATAATAGAGGTTATTTTGAAAATGCAGAGAACAGTTTATATAGTAAAAATAGCATTTTAAATACCTTTATAGTTATGTCCATGACCATTTTTATTGTTACATTTACCAAAAATGTTTACATTTTCTTCATTGCTTAAATTGTTGCTACAATATAAATAATAATTATTAATTATATTATAATTAAATAATAATTCATATCGACAAAAGCCTATATGCATAGGATATATGCAACAAAACATATTATATTCATAAATTAGGTATTCTACATTATTTTTAAATATTCTTATTATTGCTTTTATAAATAAGTAAGTAGGTAGGTACTTGATTTTATAATATTTAGAAGCCTATTATCATTAACCATTTAAATTAATATAAAACAAAAAAATATAAAATACCTAGGTACCTGCTATTAATATTGCTATTACTATTATAAAATAATATAACTAAACTCATTAGAGTTAGGAATTAAAATTGAGTTAGTCTGTATAAATACAATCTATAAAAAGGGAAATAGATACATTCTAGCTGTAATAATATAAGATTCATCATATATTGTATATTGGTATGCATATATTATTAATTATTATTTATTATACCAACAATAAATCATAAATATGAATACCACCCACCTGTGGAGCCGATGACAGGAGCTAAACTTCTCAACGCGAGTAATGTTGGCTAAAGGCATCGTTTTAAAGTATCTGTTGATTAGGTAATAATAGGTATACCTACAGCAGTAAGCAGATTGCTGTGTAGGTGCTGAGTACTTGCTAACTACTGGCTAGCCACCGAGGGTAGTGGGTACTGACTAGCAACTGGCAACTGCTACTACTGACCAGTGACCAGTTTACTCGGTTTACAGTTATCGCCACGCCTGTCCTGACGAAAATACCGACCTGACGAAATCGGAAATTTAATATTTATCAAGAATCGATAGAAAGTAATTCAGCGAAACAACACTGCCATCTAGTTGATCAGTTGTTGTCACAATGTACATCAATGAGGATTTTATACCCCAAAATTCTTAACCCATAATATAAATTACTAATTAGGTAGTTAAAATTTAAATATTTATTTTATATAGAACTATTGTAAAGGCAAATAAAATAACTTAAATGATATGGGAAAAAACAATTGAGGTGAAAGCCTCTTCCGTAGGTATTTAATACCTATAGATGTTTTTAAATAAATTAAAATCTACATTTTAATTGAGTTTTCAATATTATATGTGATATTGCACTTTTTCGCAATCCTCTATAACAATTATCCTCAGAAGTCAGAACTCCCGTTTCACAGCTTTCAGAAGTATGATTCAATCAACTATGGTAACGGTAAGTACTTACCAGATATTAGGTGGGTACCTACAGTGCCGGAGGAAAAGTCATTGGCGCCTTGGGCGAGTTAATAAATATGCGCTTTTCCCGGGGTCTCCCCATATAAATAATAGTCGTTTTATATCATTGAGGCGCCCACCTTTCTAACCGTGGGCCCAGGTCGCCTATCCCTAACGCCGGCTCTGGGTATCTAAGTAGATACATCTTTAAAGTTCGTATGTATACGGGACGTCGGCACGACACGCTTACAGAACGTTACAGTTTTTGTTTAGTTTTAATTCATATTTTTAATGATATAATATATCATATAAGAATTATAAATATTATGTATGTATTTACATACCTACTAAGTTAGGTATTAAAATACATACTTAATATTTAATACGTATTACTTATCTTAAGTTTTGTGTCCAAACGTGTTGCGTAAGTTGAGTTGTGGAAAATATGCACAAACGTGTTGTACCTACCCAGAATGATATACAGGAAGGTATGTACTTAACAGTAAAACTAAAATTTTTGTTAAAATTTACATTTAAACGGTTTTTAAGATTTTATTACGAACAAAATAAATTGTTAGGTATGTACATTTGTCAACTGTAGATTGCAGCAGCATACTTAATTGAATTAAAATTAAAATATATAATAGGTATATATTTTAATCGTTTAAAGAATAGAATACAAATTATAAACTTATCACTTATAGTAGGTAATTATAAGTTTTACGACAATCTAATATAATATATTAATTATTAATGTAATTATGTAATATGTTCATTATTATTTATTTACATAAATTAGGCAATATAAAATTCTGCAGTTGATAGCACGATTTCTACCTATTTCTCCATCGATTGTACCATAATGGTAGTTATAAATACGTAATAATATAGTATATTATGCACTCAGTAAGTACCTACACAATGTTTTAATGCAAATAATTGTTAGATACCTACGAGAATTCTGAATTATATAGCAATAGCATAATTCGGAACTATGTACTATTAGTATATACTATAGTCAGTGGCGTAGATATGATTTTTTTCTGGGGGGGGGTTTATATTATATTTATGATAAAAATGACGAGATATTAGTACTTCGTTTTTATTTTGTTCTAACCATTATATAAAATATTTTAGTTTAAGGGGGGGTGGAAACTCCCTAAACCACCCCCGTAAATACGCCACTGACTATAGTATGGAACTACTAAAGAATTTTTTATCACTGCTTTTAACGTAACACTATTTTTTAAACACCATGGCAACTTATCCAATCCTTTGAAAGCGGAATACTAAATCATAAACCATCAGGCAGCGATTTTCATCACGGGTTGTGGCTAATTATACTAAAAACACCCATATCTAGCTTTACTGAACACCACACATATTAAATAAAAAACACATCAGACAAGTACCGGATAGCATTGCCCGCACTTCACCAAAGTCGGGTTGCCTGCCTAACGTAGTCAAGAAATTATCCTATACCTGTATACCGCATACGAACTGAAATAGATGTATATACCTACTGGCTACTGCCCTGGCAATGAATTCAATCCGCTGCAGATAAATTTCAAAAACTGACATCAATTTTCACTGGATATTTCTGATAATTAGAAACTCAAATTTTGTTTTCAACTTAATACTTTTTGGCTAACAAAAAAACAAACACCAGATAAATGCCAGTCAACCGTGTCTAAGCTGGATTAACCAGATTAGATTAATAAGTAAATTTTCATCGTTGCGTAAGTACATGGTATATAATTATTGTTTTCTATGAACAATTAATATGTTTTCAAAATATTTAAACAAATCTAAACTTAACTAATGACACCATGTCACCATTAACCAAAGACACCAGATTTGTGTGTGTTTTTTTTTAAGATACCAATATAAAAAAAATAAATTGTTTATACTACAATAGGTACGACACGAGTCATCGAACCTTTTTACATATTTTACACCGTTTAATAATGGTACCTACGCGTATTGATTTAGGCATAGGTAATTAAGGTTAATATTAATTTGGCTATATAACAATTATTATTTCATAATACCTAAGTGGTGTTTTTGGAAAAATTAGTTCAACATACCGTATTTCTAATAAAAACATAAATTACTAAATGCTAGCAAGTAATTATAAATAAATTAAACAATATCCTTAGAAATGTCTCTGCTCGGAATTGTTATTTGTAGCTACATACAAATATACCTATTACCACCCTAGTTTTTTTTTAAATATTAGTCCGGTAAATTTTCAAATAATGTAGAAATTTTTGAGATAATAAACATAAATACCGTATCTAAGTAGTAAGTATTTAGTTGTAAGACGTAAGTATATACTATATAGTACATAGTATATATAGTATCAGTAGTATCACATTGAATAATAATATGTATATCTGATACCCCGAGACAAAATAAATGTTTACTGTATTTATATATTAGAGGTTACATTTTTGATACTGCCTACTAGAAAATATTTAAATTTCTACGGGTTTTTTAGTATTAAAAAAATAATCGAATGTGTGTCTGGATTATTTTTAAATTACGTAATAGCAGTCGAAGAATGGTAATCTATACTCAAGTCTTGTTCTAGAATATCACGATTATATGGTTTCGAGAAAAACGTAATACATCATGTGTTATGTATAGGACGTTACCTTTAATAAAGTTTAAACGGATTTAACTGTACATTATATATTCATAAATTATAGATGACTATCTTCTATGTGGCTATGACACTATGTATAAATGAAAACGAATTGTTGAAAGTGTTAATGATAAATTAAAGGTTTTTATATTATTGCGCCAAAAGTAATTATAGTATATAATAACAAGCATTTTAATATTTTTCTTTTAATCTTTTTTTTATTATTATTTTTAGTAAATCTTGAGTTCTTTTTAATTTATTATTTGAATAATTCTTTTTTAAATTCAAGTAATGTGCTAGTGCTAATGTATTCACTACCAACTCTAATTCAATGTATTATTAATATATTATAATTATAGGGCTGGGATTTTAATGTCACTAAAAATCACGAAAAATCACCTTAAAATAATTCAAAAAAATGTCTTTAAAATTTTTTTAAAATAGTTTAAAATTCAATAAAAATAAAAAATACATTATTACATGTACATAAATATTTTATTTTAATTTTAATTATGTAATAAAAAAAATTATTCTTTATTGTTATTACTCTAAATCACGAAAGCGTGATTCAGGTTTTCAAATAGAAATGCCCTTCTGTTGTCCACCAATAAGTTTTTGTAAATATTAAGCTCCTATCTACATCTACTGAAGTTATAGGCGAATACTTAAAATACATTACATAATATAACTATTTTAATTTATAATGTTATATTGTTATGACTGTTTTTTTTTTTTTTTTATTATTAGAAGAAGAACAAAAGACCGCGGCAGCTATGGCCATTGGTCAGACAGTGACTAAAATAAATTACATAGCTACATATTTACATACATTTATACAATATACAGGTTATATTT
>VUJU01006081.1:0-11489 GCA_009835225.1 Aphis craccivora
TTTTTTTTTTATATTTCTACTTATACATGCATTTTTATTAACACAAACTTAATATTATTTTGATAAAAAATTCACAGTAGGTATATGATTTTTTTATAAGTTATTTAAGTTTTATAATTTATACCAACAAAAGTTTAATTACACCTCTGTTGAGACAGTTTTAAGTCTGTATGAAATGAAAATGAACTTGTGTTGTAAAAAACTGGAGCCATTTGTAAATTTATCTATTTGTAAAACCTTTTTGACGGTAGCCGTTTGGAAATCGATCTTTATGTAAAACGGGAGCCGAATGGGCTACGACCTACAAAACACCAGAAAAAAAGGGTTGTAGGACACTTTGTACGGTCACCCACAAAAAATGAAAACCGCGGACAGTTTGTACTATTTCAGAAAGTAATTAAATATACATAGCGGACAGTTTGTACTATTTCAGGTAAAAAAAATGTTGAGACATGATTATATATTAGACATAATTTGTTATTACAAAACATAGATTTTTAACATATATAAATAATAAAAAAATTAATAATAGTTATGGTAATAAATTCATCAATTCGTGTTATATAATTTTAAAACATTCACTGTCAATTATAAGTCATAAATCATAGTGATAGTATATTATATTATATTTAAAATTTAAAAGTATTGCAAATTATTTCAAGTAATTGTATATTTGTTATTATTTTATTTTGGTGCTGTACACAGGCTTCATAAATTCTGTTTTATGTATTTCGGTTATTTTTTTTTTTATGTTTTTGTTTAAATGACTATTTCACATTCGTCCAATTGCAAAGATCGCAAAACACTCCAGAAACTTGGATTAGCCGATCGGTGATCAAACCAATTTATTGAATGAACTATTCCATCCCTTGCTAAAATTATTAGTCCTATGTGAATTATTAATTATTTGGTGCCTGACATTCCAAATTTGAAGAGAGAATCTAGGCGTACCATTCTTTCCGTTAATATATAGGTTCATAAAGGTTTGTAGTAGGTAGGTAACTTTCCCCGTACACGCCACTTTTGAACTTCCAACGAATATTTGATTTGTTTTTTTATTAAAATGGTATATTCATATTTCATAGGTACCCATTTTTAAAAAAATTTGGATTTAGTTAAGTAGTTTATTTTTGTTAATTTTATATTCTTTTATAGAGTGAATAGGTTAATATTTAATACTTTTAATACTGTGACACCAAACACATGTCTCATACTGATCACGATCATGATTCGCAATCTAAAGTTTTGAGCAATTTAATTTTATATCATCTTTTAAAATATATTTCTCGGTTTACTTATTATACCGTACAAAATGTCCGAGATCGAATTTTACCAATTTTTTATCACCGTACAAAGTGTCCGCGATATGCCTATGTATTCTTATAATTTTTTAATCACTATAAGAATAACTTATGAGGAATTTTGTATTAAAAT
The DNA here is from genome assembly GCA_009835225.1 of Aphis craccivora. NCBI lineage: Eukaryota > Metazoa > Arthropoda > Insecta > Hemiptera > Aphididae > Aphis > Aphis craccivora. The sequence continues at coordinate 1,435 of VUJU01006081.1, forward strand.
TTCAAGTATTTTGATTGGGCCAAAAAATTTTTATCGATACTTCAAAAAAATTTCAGAAAAATTGAAAATTTCAGTTGTCTATAAATAGCACAAAAAAAGTCAAAATATTTTGAAAATTAAATCACGTAAAGAAAATTCTAATCTAAATAACTGGTGAAAATTTCAAGTATCTACGACTTATACTTTTTGAATAATAACAAATATTTAAAATCGTTATCGTTACGCTATTTCGTATAAATTTAAAATTCAAACGCGCTTAAAATTTTTCCTTTAATGATGCTTCGAGTTTTCTCTATAGATACTTGAAGGAAAACTTAGTGGTGTATTTTTAATCCTTAGTTATTAACAAAAACAATTTTATGATTTTTTAACTTCAAAATTACTTGAAAATTTTCGCGTTTTTGACAGATATCGTAAAATTTGTAGCTATAAACACTTATAAAATAAAATTGTGACTAACGATTTTTAATTTTTTTTAGCTACAATAAGAACAACTCATAAGAAACCTTATGTTAAATTTTAAAAATTTTTTGATTGCCCAAAATTTTTTTATCGACACTTTAAAAAAAAAAATGCTCATAAAAATCTAAAATTTCAGTGGTCTACAAATAACTCAAAAAAGTCAATCATTTTTGAAAATTTAACTGTATATAGATAACACTAACATTAATATTTGGTGAAAATTTCAAGTGCTTATAGTGATTATTTTTTGAATTACCTACAACGATATAAAAAAATCGACTTGGTTGAAAACTGGTTTTGCGTAAATTCCTGTTTTTCTGTTACTTTTTTAGAGTTTTTCCTGACGCTTTTGAAAACTATTGTAAATTTTTTACTTTTAACTTCCCAAAGTACCAACTAGATTCACTTTCCTATCAGAAACAGGGCTCACTTTTTAAAATCGAAGCACTTTTACTGCTCCAAAACGTGGAGACACACAAAAAAGAAAAAAAAACACTTCATTGTAAACATTCATCACTGCGTTCAGAATTTAAAAAAATAAATAAATTAAAAATCGAATATATTAAAAACCTGAAAATCTCATTTCATGTCGGTACGTAAAAATATGTAGGTACCTAATAAAAAAAAAAACTGATATCCCAATAAAAACACCTCATCGAACTCTGTGTAAAAACTTATCAGGTATAAAATAAACTAGTCATTTATAAGACACAAAGCATTATAAAGAAGTTATATCATGAATTTACATGCTAAATAAAATTATTCTATCTCAATCATTTATTTACTTTGCGAGAATTTATTTCGACAAATAAACATGTCCGTTCGTAACTGGACTATTTAACACATTTTCATTACAAATATTACTAAAATTTGTTTTGTAAAAATACCTTAATTATTAATTTATAAATAAAATAAATTCTCGCAAGTACAAAAATTATTGAGCTAGAATGAATTTATTTCAAATTTAATTTACTTAGTATTTATTCATGATATCACATCTTTATAATGTTTGTCTTATAAATGGCTAGTTTTTTTTTTTAACTTGGCAATGTTTTATACCTTACACGGAGTTCCGACGAAGTGTTTTTGTTGGTTAATATATTCCTGGACACAGACGCCAACATACTTTTTATTACTTTTACATAACATTAATATCTGTCTTACGATGAAAAGTAAATATTAGGTATTAATATTAATACATTGTATTGTACATTAGCTTGAATGCTTGATTATAGCTTAATTCTTTTTTATTATTATCGTTATAGTAGTTTAAAACACTTAAACGCTACAAATCACTATAATTTTTTATATTTTATTAAAAAGATACTTATTTTTAGCATTGATAACTGCTGAACGTACGTCTAATCTACTGACTATAGTGACTACTAGCAAGTTACAATATGTTATCCGGCGACAACTGTCCGGATACACCGTTAAACTTGAGTAGTTGAGTTGAGTAATTAAGATTTAAGATAATATATTAGTATCAAGTTAAAATATCACTATGGACCAATTCGAGTATTATTAAATAACACTGCGGACCTAACTCGTGTTTATTTTAAGCAATTGTATATATCGGGACCCAACTCAAGTTTTCTCACCTATATATACGTCGTGTGAAGTTGCAGTAATTACTTTCTAATTTTATGATTAATTATTCTATAACTGGCTTAAAAAATTGTTACCTATCGCTCAAAGCGTTTGTAGTAAATAATTAACTGTTACATGTTAAAAAATGAATATTTTATGTTATGGTTGATTTGATATTTTTGAAAAAAAGAATGAATTCCTTCGTTTATAATTTGTACCAATATTTTTTCGGAAAGATTCAGCCAAGAAAACCAGAAGATCAATCTGTAGACTCTTCGGTAAATGAATTCTCAATAAATTATCTATAAAAATTCAAAAATTACGATTTAATAATAACATAATATGCGTGAATTATCATTATTATTAGACTAATATGACGGAAGAGTGGAATTCAATGCCAACATCTACTATCACATCGAAAAATTCAATTGAGATGAATCGTAGTCCAGATGATATCCATACTTTTTTATCCTTTCGTAAGTTTCATGTGTTCAGATTCAATATTCATATTGGTCTTTGTGAAAAGAAAACGACATAATAACTTATTGTAATAAAAGTTATGGGTTGTTTTTTTAAGATATTATATTAGAGCTTGCAATTACAAAACTACTTGAATTAACGGTAGGTAATACGGTATTTATGTACCTACCTATATAATAGACGATTTAGTTGAAGCGCATAAACGGACCCAAAACATTTTTTTTACGTTTTTTCCGGTTTTGAAACATAAGTACCTACTAATAGTACTATATACAACAATAATGTTTTAGTTTTTAGAAAAGTACAGATATTAAGTAGGTATGAAGTGATATTGTGGTAGACTACTAGTAGTACTGTATAATATTTATGGTATTTTTAGTAAGTACTATAGTGGAATAGAAATCATTGTGGAGAAATTTGTTAACAGAAAGAGAAATAAATAATTTAAATGGAAAATGTATCATATTGTTTCAATAACATATTTACACTTTACATGATTAGTAATTTAGAAAATATAGTATAATGGTTAGAGTTTTTGGACATAAGTTCAAGGTGAGGTTAGGACATAAGTTCAATTAATTCAATGAGTATGAGTCTTTAAGTTGTAACATTATTATTTTTTTATTAGGAAGTTGAAATATCATTCAATATGCACACTTTTAAGACATGAACAAATTTACAAATACGTCATAAGTGGTTATAAGCTGACGAATAATTTATTTACATTAAGAGGAAACCGTATCTGCATATTATATTGTCTCATCCCAGTGGCGAAACTTTAAAATTCTAGCCAATATGCAATATTATTTTATAGCCCCTAAAAATAGTTATATGAATAAAATTAAACAATTACACATTATATTTATGATGTAAATGATAAAATATGTTCTAATGACAATATTTTTACCTGTTTCATGGACAATTTAGTTTTGTACTCTATACAGGAATAATATTGTAATATATCTATGACCAAATAATAGTACCTATAATATTTATAGATAATTCTTCGTAGTATAAAATATTATGATTTTATTGTAATTTATTATTTATTATAAAGTAGTTTAAAATTATTAACAAAATAAAAAATTTTAATAATATACATATTTTAAATAAAGTATCAAAATTCATGCGGGCCCCCTTTTGGACCTTCTAGAGTCTAGACCCCGGGCCCCAGTGCAATGCACAGTATTGCACACCTATGCAACCATGTAGTTCGCCACTGTCACCCATCCGTTCTTACATAGTTACATAGATACTAGGTACAGGCGGTACAGCATAATAGGTATATTTTCGTTCGGCAGAACCAATTTTAGCTGTTAGTTTAAATATTATAGTTAATTTACCTATTATACAACTTTAAGGAAATAATATTATTTAGAGCATCTCCTAGGCTTTAATTGGTATTTTAATTTTTAAGTAAATTATATAATTATGTGAAATATTAAAACTTTAAAATACTTGTAAATCACTTAAAAATTAAAATATCAATAAAAGCCTACCAGATTACCTTTTATAAGTTAGATATACCTAATAAATAAGTTGACTCTAATATTACTTATGTAAATAATTTCTTAAATTAGTTTTTATTATTATAATGAAAAGTTAACATGCGATTTACCTATAACATTTTTATTGTTAGGTACTAGATCCAATACTTCATCTATTACATATTTTTGTAAAACCATTTTTAAAGAATATTATCGTTAATATTAACATTTTAATAACTGAAAAACTACTAAGTACAAATTTTAAACTAAGTATATCAACATTTTCAAAAAAATTATGAGATTTCTAGTAATTTACGGATTTAACTGCAGTAAAAGAATTTTTAAATATAAACTTAAAATATATTTAAAAATTCAAAAATATATAATTTGAATAAATTTACTTTTAAGGAAAAAATAGGAGTGACTGAGCGAGCATATTTTGTATATCACTCTGTCTCTGCATATGCGGAATTCCAAATTTGTATAGGTACTAACATAATCTCAACACAAATTAAAATACATTATATATGATAAACTGTTTTATAGTCATTCTTTGGGATGAGTTATTTCACACAACTTAACACATTCTCATTAAAAATGATTCATTAGGTAGGTAACTTTAGTTTTAAATATTAAATTGAATTGATGGGTATAATATATCTATTAATATGTATTTTCAAATATAAATGTAACTATGCGTATTAAGTAATAACAAGAACATTATCTATATATCTAAGTTAAATCCCTAAGAATGATTTTTTTCTGATATATTAATTTTGAATTTTAAATAGATAGTTTTAACTAAAATTATTGTTTTTCATACCTATAATATTTGCCAAAGGTAAAATAGTTAAAAATAATATACAGTCTGTGATAGGTCTTATTTCCAGGGGAAGTGGTTTTATTTATTGTAGTTATGATTAATATTAAAGCAACATTCTCAAAATCTCAAATATTTTTACCTCCACCCACACAGGTTGTGATATTGTCATTATAAGTATGATGGTTGTAATTTTATTCATATTATATATTTATATATTATATTAATATTAGTGATTCATAAACCTAATCTGTTTTTTTATAGCCGAAAATATGCAATTAGAATTAAACGCTATAGTAATGAAAATTCAAGATATTGAAAATAAATTGTTAAAAGATTGTAAAAATGGTAAGTAGGTAACCTAACCATACGATTAGAAATAATACTATAATTTGTAATATATATATATATTTAAATAACTAAAATAACTAAAAACTAACAAGTATTAAATAAATTGTTTGTGTTAATTAAGACATCGAAGACAAATCGAAAGATACTAATCATATTACATACCAAATTCCAAATTGTACAGAATTATATCAATGTTTACAAAATACTGTAAAGGAGTTAGAAGGTAATATTATTGGCTGTTGTAATAATAATTTTAAGGAAGTTGTAACTCATTTAATAATTTGGAATACCACACACGTTTTATCCAGTGGAACTGGTGATTTATCACCAACCTTTATTATTTTACACACTGAATTAACTCGTTAGAAAACTAGAAAACTAATAAGTATATGAAATATTATAAATTATGGGGTGTATTTATTAGTTTTACTCCTTATAAATTGTAATAAATGACAATTATGAAAAATCCATATCACCTCAAAATGTTCTAGTTACCTACGGGCTACGACACTAATAATACCTATAAGCAATATAAGCTTTTCGCGTATAAGATAGAAACTTACATTGACTGCATTAATTGCTATAATTTAAGTATAACCATATCGTCAATTTTATCTCTTTTAGATCAAAAGTACATGTTTGACTCGCAACTTAAAGGATTGTCATTGAATTTGAACAGTAATAATATTCGTTTAGTTTCCGTCGAAAGTATTTATAAATTTTAATTTAAAATTATAGGTATTTCAAACAAAATGCACTCTATAACTAATAATAGTTAAAAATACGTTTAGACGATGTTAAAAGCATAATCCTAAAACAAACGGATCTCTCTCAAATGTACGAATCACTACAAGGCGAACTTGAAATGTTTTCGAAAAATATCAAAGTGAAGTTTGATCACATTGAACAAATGTTAAGCCAAAATACAACTACAGCTGATGTGTATTGTAGACCAAGTAATATTAGTAATGAATACCTGTAAAGTATCAAATCGTGTAGTGTTATAAACTTATAACCTATAATAATTAATAAATAATAACTGATTATATCGGTTTAAAGTTGTACATTTTTCAATTTTATATTATACAGGCACGTACACAAAAAAAATTTCAGGGGGGGGGTTCATAAACAAATTTACAATAATCAATATTTATCGATGAATGATAATATAAATAAAACAACACAACTACTAATTTTCGAGGGGGGAATACCCTCAAAATCCCCCTTGTATAGGTACGTGCATGATTACAGAATTTTTTAACATAAGTTATTGTTCTTGTTTTTAATATAACACTAATATAATATTTCAAGAAACTATTGTAATTTTTTTAATTTATTTCTTTAAGTGTTCTAGCATCTTAAGTCTAAAATTAAATACACCAATAACAGCAATAATCGGTGTGTTGTATGTGGCATACATTACTGGCATGTGCCAACTAATAATAATAAACAAAATATTACTTCTTTTTAGTTTAATTTACGTAATATTAGTGCAATGAAGCAAATGAGCTGAGACAGCACTTTGTAAAATAATATTTAAGGACGTAAGTACCACAGTGGAGGGACAGTGCCGGTCTCCGAATAGGACCATGTAGGTAGAATTCAGTAACTAAAAAACTTCCCCAACTAAAATTATAAATAATAATAGCTTTCATTTAACTGGATGAAAAACACTCAATATTTTTTTTTAGTACTTAAAACGTACAACTTGTACAAGTATTAAGTATTAACAACTTTTGGCTTATTTGACATGGACATGTATTATACCTCTATGTAATTACTAATTACTATTTTAACTGTAATATTATAGTAATACCTAAATTATAAGTAATCAATACACTTAATAAAATAGTCTTTGAAAATGTTTTATTAGTCATAACAAGAATAATTAATAAATATAATAAAAACAAACAACACATAATAATATAAAATAATAAAAATATAAACAGATAACATAAAAACTTTTATAATTAATAATTAATATTGATATGAGGTAACTAAATTCTAATGTGATATTACAAAAATTGTTTAATTTATAAGTAGTTTTAGAGATTTTACATTTCCAATAATACTATAAGGCACATAATTACAAGTCACCGAAGACAATAATTGTTAGTAAAAGTATACATAATGTCTTTTGAATAATCAAACCAGCTGCCTCATTGAGTAAGCATTAGTATACAAGTTTTGTAAGTAACAACTGTTGGTTAATTTGAACATTTAACAAGCTTTTTGAAAAAATATACCTAATTTATCGTATATACTGCCCTAAATAAACTTCACATTTAGGGCATTTATGTTCAACGTTTAAACATTGATCCATACAAAATGGTATTAAGCATGGACCCCAGAAACATCTGAAAAATAACAAGCAATAAAGTTATTGTTTTAATAATTTAAACAAATAGTAAGATCTTGGATTAAACAAAAAATACCTAAAGGTTTTACTAAGTTTTTATAGGAATGTATGTAAAAACAAAAAATAATATGCACATAAATACTATAAGACATTTATGGGCAACATCACTTGATATCCCTTAAAATATCCATTATTCAATTTATTCAAAATGTTATAAACACAATAAAAATACAAAAAATAAATTATAATTAATGTTATTTAAAAAAAATAATAATAATGTAGTTTGATATTTGAAATATGCAAGTTGAAGAAGGAGAATTGTAGAATTGTTTGTGGTTAAGAGAAGGTTACACTTAAACTTGCATGTGTTGTTCCGATCTTACAAAACAAATGACATTGACAATTTTATGTTCAGAACAATTAATTTTAGAGTAAATTTTGACATTAGATTGAGTTGATTTTTGGATAATTTACAATGCTCAAAACTTGATTCAATTAAAATATAAATAAAAGCCCAAGTGGGGCCTTGAATTATATTCTTATCTTTAAATTTGATAAAAGGCCAATTTTCTTTATTTTAAAAATAACAAAGTAAATGTTTTATTTTGAATGTATAATTTGGTATGTTGTGTATTGTAGTACGGGGATAACACAGTGGATATTATGTCATCTTAATTTTCAAAAAATAAAATAAATATCAATAAAATTCAGAGATTTTGATTTATTATACTTTATAATATTTACTAGTATCTATAAGGTATAAGCCATACAAATAAATAATATTTATAATGTCCAATTAAGACTAACCGGTAGAATTCTATCAGTTAACACATAACAAATTCTGCCGGTTAGCATTATCAGACACTAACCGGACATAAAGGCCCTAAAGGAATTTACTTATATGTATAATGCATATTTATCTAATTTCAAATAATAAGAATACTTAATTAATTTGTTTATTACCCAAACACACAACACAAAAAACTGGTTATGTAAGCCATTGTACTCGGTTTCTTATTTATTTTTGTAGTTATTTCTTTTCGGCAATTGGAGCAGACCATTCGGGTACTATGGGGACCAACAGGAACAACAGTAGTAATAAGTTCATATGGTGCTTTCACAACTACATCAAATAACATAATTTCAAAAAATATTAGAAGAAACAAATATAATTAGGAATAATCACTTACATTCGGGTTGTGGGGTGTAAGGACTTGCTGGTGAAACACTTGTCTGCTGATTCCATCCATATGGTGCTGTCGGAACAGTTCCAGGTGTATACGCTCCACTCATGATTCTATAAATATCTAGATAATTGTATACAAAATAAATTATTAACAGAATATTATGTGTGTAATTTTATAACATATAAAATACACTTTAACACACAACACAAATAATAGATTTCCATTTTGGGCATTAAGGTCAAACACACGAGATATTAGAGCAATTTTATAGGACAAATCATTTTGAACACTTTCTATTATTGTAATTGTAATATGAAATATATAAAATCATTCAGTAATTACAGAATTAAAATACTGTACCTGCACGTGTTCTATAATTTAATAATTTATATACAAAATAAAACTAGTAATTGATGTCGGACACTTAGTAGTTGTATAAACATAAAATAAATGAATAACTAATTTAAGTAATTTTACATTTACATTCACAATATGCACCTAATCAGTAATCATATTATATAAATATTATAATGATAAAAATATATATTCTAGGCACGTTCATGGAAACATATACATAATGACTATTTCTTCCAACGTTTATAATAATTTAAAATTTACAATTCTTTTCTGTTCGGTCGTATACTTATAAATTATAATTGTAATATTGTATCCATATGTTTTTAGTTTTTACTGTTTTTAGTACTTTATATTATTAGTATATTACTATAACTTTAACATGTCTTACTTATGAGCAAAAACTATAAATTATATCTATAGTATTTATAATAAGTTAAACTTATAGAATAAGAGTTAACTTACATATTATTACACGAATTACAAACTACTCACTACTGATTAGTTTATAGACTTATAGAACAGTGTTTCTTAAACTTTTTTATCTGTGGAACCTTTTTTATGACCACTTATCGTGGAACCACTAAATTTTTTTTAGCTTCTTTTATTTATTTTTCAACAATGAGTTATTGTAGTTCGACAATTAGAACTCCAATTTTGTTTCAATAGATTTAAACCTAAAACATTGTTTTCCCCTAGCTAGCCACTACTAATCTTTAGTTTAGATTAACTTAAATTCAGATGATTTTTTTAGATCTGTACGTATTTTAAGTATAGGTGGCTACACCAGTGTTGTAGGTGTACGTACTTAAACATAAATAATATAATAATTACACATACCTAATTATTATTTATAATTTCTATGTTACGCTTGTCGTACTTCCCCTCAACCTGGAAGCATTCAGTTATTATCATGATCTCAAAACCAAACAAGCCTAAACATCTCACAAGTTCTTATCGCCCAA
>VUJU01006082.1:0-11487 GCA_009835225.1 Aphis craccivora
ATTATTTTTTTGTTTTTGTGATGTGCCAGTTATATTATTGGGTATCGCTTTATTATTTTTCTTCGAATACAAAATTATTATTATAAATTTAAGTGTTAAATCAATTTCAATATGATATTCAGTTAAATCGTTTATACTTTATTTATGTCGTAATTTTATTATAATCAAACATTTTGGTAGGAGTCCTAAGATTTTTTACAAAAAAATTACCACTTATATGGTATTAAAGTTAGTATATTATAATATTTGTAATCAGATATGAATTTATAATGAAGCTATGTTAATATTTGTAGAGAAAAATTATTGCTAGGAGTCAGGACACCCCCCCCCCCAAAAAAAAAGCCCAAAATACGCCACTGAGTAGAGAACGTTCAATTAAATATTAAAACCTTAAATGAGTTTTACAAAATAATACACCATTTTTTACAACTTTAATAATTAATTTCGTAAACATTTGAACTTGAAATAATTATTAAAAAAAAAAAGGTTTACTCAAAATTAAAAATGTACCATACATAAATCAAAAAAGTACAAAAAAAATATCTAGTGTATAAATATCCTAAAAAACTAAAAAGTCTAAATCATTAAAAATTTAAAAAAAAAAGTTAGAATAAATATGTAAATAAGTCTCTAGTTATTTAATCTTTAATCACAAAAAAAAAAAAAATTATTTTGTTGAAAACTGGTTTTGCCTAAAAAATCTGAGTTTTTTTTTTCGTTTTCTTGATTATTTTTAAAAATATTGAAGATTTGAACCTCCAAAGTATAATTAATACCACTAATATTTATTTTCGTTTACGATTTCTTTACATAATAACTAAAAAAATTATTATTAAAAAATATTTGTTGTAGATAGTTATTACATCTTATTATAATTACTTATTATTACTAATTACGTAGTAACTACAATGATATATTAAAGTGAATATTTTGTAAATTAATAATAAGTGCTAAAATGTAAAAATCAATTTTATTGTTAAATTTTGTTTCTTAAAAATTATTATTAACCCTTTTTATTATTTATTTCTATGATTTTGAATTAAATTTTATTACATAAAAATAAAACTATTAACTATATATTTTACATATCTAGTTATATAATGATAATTTATATAACACTAATATTAAAAAATGATCATATTATTTGCAAATGTGGTTCAATTTAATTTTGATTTTCAAAAAATATATTTTGAAACATTTAGTGTACCAGCTATACATTTTTGATGTTTGCTATTCAGCTGTTTTTTAATGGATATTTTTTTGTTTTCGAATTATTTCGATAATTTTGAACTATAAAAGTTCATGATACCAATTATAATCTATTTACTTATCAATATACTACAACAATTGTTAGTGGTTAACATAATAGTATATGTATATTATAAATTATAATAATCTTTAATATTTACGTTACACTAAGCCTAATGTATTATTGAATTGTTATAGAAAGCTAAAATTGGGTTTATTATTTTATTCACAGATCACACTTTTCAAAACATTCAAAAATGTCTTGTACCATTTCTATACATTGGAAATTGAAGAATGATCGTGCTCAATAAGTGATGTAGTGTTTAGTGTTTTGAAAGGTAATAAAATATTTTAACAATTTTATTTTTTTTTATTTTACACAAGTACAAATATACAATTTATAATATTATTGTATACATTAAGTTAATTCAGTAGCATAACTTACGATAAAAACTTTATATGCAATTTTGTGGTGAGGAGGAACAGCCACTGAAGTGGAAACACTGTGAATGAATTCTATAGGACCTTTTTTTTAGCTGTTTATGTATAGACCAGCAAATTCAACTGTTCGAACATAATTATTTATCACTGTTTTTAAATTTAAAGTCACCACACCCGTTGGTACACACATTTGTATTTCTTAGTGTCTTCAACATGAATATTATAAATATATATATTATTTATAAATCAGTGTTAAATTTTTAAAATTTCTATTCGGTTTCGTTATATTTATAATAATTTTGAACAATAGATGCATTGATTTTAGGAAACGCAATACTTCAATAATAGTTCACGGTTTTCACACAATCGACATGTTCTATATTTATTATGATCTCATCATCTGAATGCATTTCTATAACAGAACTTTCCCGTCGGATACCGACACAATTTTATCATACATTATTTACAATGTATCATAAATTGTTTGTTGCATACAATTTTTTCTACAGTTTTAGTTTAGATTATTTTGTATTTTAAATAATAATATGATGCGTAACATTTTCAACACGGCTTAATCGTACCTATTGTATTATACCTGGTTTTCAATACGGCGTAGAACCAAATGAATGAAAAATCTTAGAAACTGTACGGCGGCGGCGGACAAAAACTTATCGGCTCATCGTATCAAAAGAAAAAGAGATGCGATCTGAAATCGCGCTAACCCTATAATAGAATGAGGTAACATCACCGGTAACCTCGCGCCGTCTGGGGTCCTGCCGTTCTAACCGACATAATATTTATAACTTTTTACACCCATTGTAAACAGACAGACACACACACACACGCACATACGACATTGGTACACAAACACTGAAACACAATACGAATCGGTTGCGTTTGTTTTCGAATACATATTGTTATGCGTATGTATATATATATATTAGGTATATATACAATATACATATTATGTGTATATATTTATACATATATAAGCGTGTGTTACTGTGTTATGTTTACGCGAGTTTGTGTGCGCGTACAAAAGGACCACGAAAAATTTGAATACGACCGCAACCAAAGGTCAGAACACACACAGCATTTATAAATGCACACGACGAAAACAACAATGCTCGAATAAAAAAAAAAAAAAAAAAACCAAACGTGTCGCAGCTTATATTATTCAAATGAAAACCCTTGTCATTCGTTCGTGTTGTGTGCTGTGCGTGTATCTACGCGCGGCGTGTGTGCGAGTATTATTGGTGGGCGGTAGCGCGTTATAATAACAATAATAATAATAATGAAAAAAGAAAAAAAAGAAAAGCCACCCGAACCGTCGTCGGCAGCCCATTATTATTATTATTGCCGTACAGGTAGCCGGTCTATAGGTGTGCGTATAATGTATATTATGGGTATTCGTTATCACGCGTTGGATATCTCCGACACGACAAATTGCGCATACAATGTATAAAGCGCATTGACGTTATATATAAGAAACGATAATAATATAAATGGTGGCTCGCTCGTGTGCGTTACAGACGTACCTACATATTGTAATTGTATGCAGACGCGGTTGCCACACACAAAATATGTAGTACCTATTATATAATATCCGTGTTAATCTTTCGTTAGCTTCGGAGACCGTCTCTCCCGCGGAGAAAATTACGACGGAGGCGGCGCGCACGTATCATGCCGCATAGGCTGGGAGCAGAAAAAAGGGTCAATCATACGACCCCCGGACGAAAATAGTGTCGGTGTGTAGACTTGTAGTATGTTCGTGCTACTACTTGGATTGTATACATACGTCCAGTGCAGTGTACCTGTATGTGCCTACACGCTCAAGTCATGTCGTCTCATAATAGTGTTCAATGTTGAATGTGTGGTCGATTACAATAAGATCCTATATACGTACCGATATAATGATTATATACATTTTATATGGCTATGTAGTCCATATGAGTGATTTGTAGTTAGGTTGAAACTATTAGGTATATGGTATAGTTATCAGACATAGCTTATTTACTCGTAACAGCGGTACGAGTGGATTGAAGTAAAAAGTAACAAAATTAGTTAAATTTTAAGTGGAGGTTTTGCACTCGGCAGCTTTCTGCAACAGTATTTCAAGAGAATCTAAAATTATCTATCTGTTCACATTTATTTATGAAAATAATTTTTAAATCGATCTTTTCTAATATGCATATTGTTTATTACTTAAAGTGATGTTTCTTTACAATCGTAATTAACATTTAATAGTCCTATTACAAATTTGGAAGTCGAAATAACTTTTTTTAATGCCCTGGATAAATTTAAACAAACCAAAGCTCTTAACCATCATATTATATTATATGTAATACGTAGCTTATGAGTATTTTTACTAGATATTAATAATAAGTTGGAATAATGGAAATTTAATTTAATTGAATTTAAAATTAACTATTTTCATTGATACAGATTGACTTTTTTCTTACAAGTACCTATATAATGATACACTGAAGTGTATTAAGAGTATGATTTTTTTAGCGTTATGGAAAAGTCTTGCAGTAACTGATAAGTTACAAATAAAAAATGTCATGTTCTTGACTTATCATTGTTGTATCATATGAGTTGTGCTTCATTATAGATACCTTTATTTTATACATAGCGTTTGAAAAAAAACTGCGGAAGTCAGAAACTCAGAAATATGAGTATGACATATTGAGTAGCATCGTCTAAAATCCATTTCATTCCATTTTATTGCGTTTCGAGCAGTTGATCAAATTTGATACGAGCATATATGTACAGTGTACATTGTACATACATGATTATATATATAAAACTATTATCATAAATACTTATATTATACGCACTTTGTCTGGTAAATTTATGCGCATTCGCGATCAGCCGCGAGTTTAATTTTCTGGAAACAACAATTGTGGCAGGACGAGTGATAAGAGATTGCGTTCAGTGGATGGGCAATCGCGTTAAAAACCGAACATGTGGTCACGGCCAATGCATCAACATCATGGGATGCTCACTCTCTCATCCCCTTCCCACTGACGATCGAAGGAAGGTGAAAGGAGGGGATCGCGATCCCTTTTTAGCTAATCCCGTACACTGGTGAAAGATGTGTTAATCCGATTAAAAGCCCACCCCCTGCCCACCTGCCATCCTACTAACCCGCAATGCCGTTGATTTGCGCGATTCTTCCGGTCCGCCGATTTATTGCCCACGAATAAAAACTAGCGGTTCTCGGTTTGCCGGTAATGTGATTAAATAATAATAATAATAGTAAAAAGTGCGACCAGCTAAGAAAAAAAAAATCCGGTTTAGTTTACCACCATTGATGAATCCAGTGACGGCGATATTAATAGGAAGTAGTTTATTGTATGGGCTACCGATATATACGATGCAGATTGTATTTAAGTCCCAGTAAATATGCATATACAAGCTCATTCGTATAAATCACGTTTTCGTGAATCCGTCATTAAAAAATATCAAATAAACGTTTCTAGAAATTTTGTTTATCCACATAGGTTATGTTATTTCACATGTCCTTCTTTGCGATCAGATAAAATCTAAAGACGCTCGTCTCACTACAGTTGATCCAATGTGTTCACAACTAAAATTTAATAGTTTAAAAAGCGTACAAATGTGTGGAGGAATCTCATAGGCCAAGAATGGCGTATAAGGTTTACGGTATATTTCAAAGATAAAACATATCTGATTGTCGCCATATTGTCATATTGTATTAAGAAAACAAATTGAAAACGTATTGGTGTTTAAACAGCGATTACAGACCAGCAAGTTTCTAATTACAAAAAAAAAAAAAATATATACTTCTACCACCGTAACCAACGATTTATATACTGTACCTACTACCTACATATAATATATACCCATTCGGAAAAGTGAAACTAGACTAATTTTTACAATTTTGTAATCATTCTTCAAAGATATCACTCAAAGCGTATAAGTCGGTGATATTAAAATATTGGCTGTATTTTCTTTCTGCTTGTTGCAGCGCAGTGCACATTTGGAATTTCGAGAGGATGAAAAAACGACGATAAATAAAAAGTAAAACCATAATAACAAACTGCGAGGACGGAATACTCGAATTTTTCAACCGTCAACTCAAAAGGAATAGTATATAAACATCGCACGCGGAGCAAAAAGAGTTCATGCGGTATTTGACACAGAAGGCGAACAAGCCCGGGGGATGGTAAAAAAAGAGAGAATAAAAAAAAAAACTCGATGTAATACTTTATCTCCGAGAAATTTAAATAGTGTTTATGTAAAGTAAAATTTATGTATATTTATCGTCAATTTGCATTTTATTGGCAACCCATCTCCTTCGAAGGTCTGTATTAAACAGTATACGATAGGTAGGTAACCGTTTCCTTTTTGACAAAGTCACCCACACAAAATATATTGGGTGTTAACGGACAAAAGTTTTCGGGAAATATGTCTCATAGTTCATACACACGTAAACACATAATACAAGGCGGCAAAAGCGTATTTAGAATTTCTGCCTCTTAAAACCATTTAGTGAAACTTTGTTTTCAATTGTATCTATAAAATCCAATCGAGAATAATATATTATTTATACTCTTAAAATTAAATGTATATTATTTTATCATTGAATTATACGAGTATTAGTGTAATAATATTAATGTTTGAAATTATTATTGTTATATTTAGGAGATTTTTAAGTTGTCAAAAATTAAAAAAAATATAGTATTTTAATATTTCAACTTTTAGAAAATTGAAGATATTTAGGATCTGAAAAAAATAAATATAAAATCGCATATTTTATATTTATAATGAATCGTCCTGATTAAAACTTTTAGAAGATACTAATTGATATAATAATATATTACTTTTACTTTAGGTAAAAAAAAAAATATATGAATAAAAGTCACGTTTTTAATAATGATTTTATAATCTACGTATCATTGTTATACTATTTCTTCATTTCTTTCTTTTAATCAATATAATTTGTTATAAATTATAATGAGTAATAACGGTTAAAAACATTTAGTCATTCGTTATTTTTTTCAATTATCTGTACTGCAGTGACACTACAAATTAATAAAAGTGTTATTTTATTTTTTGCGTGTATTTTTTTGTTACTCGCATTGAGCAAGATTTATAGTTAAATCATATAACCACATTATATATAAGAGACAAGAGCTCTTGGAAATTATTTTATACACTATCACATTCAGGCTTACAGCAGAGCTCATGCGTTACGATATATTGCGACAGAGACAAACACACATTTTGTAAGCCATAACGCCCTATAACTTAATCTCGTGAGCAATTTTAGTTCTTAGCAGAGGTTTATATTCATATAATGACATTAAAAGAGTTTCAAAAACAAATAAAAAGTAAAAACTCAATATTTTATCTTTAATAAAATACATAAACGAGGATTGTTACACGTATCCGATGTACTTAATATTGTAAGTTATTTAAAAACGTTTACTTTATATGTATATCTACTATACTCGTATATATAATAATGTAGTTTTTAATATTATGATATTTTTTATATGCATGCACGCATATAACCCTAATATTTAATAATACCTACATAAATTTAATATATACCTACTATAATAATTGATATTATTGAGAGTTCGAGATACCTATACTTAAAACTTATAATGCAACACTAAAAACCGAATATACATTTATAGATTTTCTTATAATACATAATCATATTATGATTTCTATGACTGTATAATAATATAATATCTAAATTTATTCATTGTTGTTCAAATATTTCACCTTTGAACACGGATAAATGGATAATTATTATATTATATTACATAATTACCTATAGGTATATGTATATTACTGAATTATGTGTTTATATCTTGATACTACAAATGCAGCTAATTAATAGTTTTAATTATAAATTATCATTGTCAAAGTTATGACTAACTGGATATTATAATTATATAGAAAATTCCATTAGGTATGTTTATCTTCAAAATATATAACTATTATTTATTAGTACTAAAAAAATATACATTAGGAGTCAGGTGAACTTAAATAAGAATTATAATAGTTTTGTAAAATACTAAAATACCGACAAATTTCTCAAATAATGAAATATCTGTTATTTTTCGATATACTTACGTCTTTATTTTTTTAAAACCTAAACTATGAAGTTATTATACGATAAAATTAGTTTAATATAAAAAAAATATATATTGGTATTATTAAATTATATAGGTACCAGATAATATTACTGCAGAGTACAAGTTTTCACTTTAGGTATAGTGATATTATTAATAATTGAGAGTTGTAACGATAGTCTGCGGTCGAGATTTGAAAATTCCCAACCGAGATAATCCATAACAGTGGAAAATGTTTTTTTTTATTCCATTGAAAAGGAATCCCATAGCAATTTTTGCTAAAAGCTTCTCAAGTGTCACTCGAACGGGGACAGCTAAATGGATATTTTATTGGAAATATTCAAATACAGACCTCTTTCCAAACTGTTTATATTCGAGGTTACACTTTATTTTTGTATTATTCAACCTTATTATATATTAAGTATATTTTACACTCGCTTCAAGACACTTGGGTACACATGCTTTTAAATTTTTTTTCGTATCGATACTACTTAATGTTATTGGGAATACGAGTAATACTAGTATATAATATACTCATCGAGTATATTATATATGCTGTATACTGTAGTACGTGTACAGCAAGCGTTCAAATCTACAGTAATGGATATATCCTTTAATATTCATACCGGAAATTGTCCTTAAAAAATTAGAACACGATTTAACTGGTAGAAAAATTAAATTTATTATGAGAAGCGAGAGAATTGTGTATATACTTTATAATATAAACGTACAATATAATAATGTTATAAGTATGTTATTTTATAATATACGACGTGTATAATAGGTACTTACGCTTAAAAAATACTACCTACTTATCTATTTATATACAATATATACATATAATATTGCTAGACCATGATTATATACTATATAGGTACTTATTACTTATACGTATAATCGCTTTTGAGGTGTAGACTGCATCATAGGCTGACTGTATAATGTAATATTGTGCACACTTTAATGCAATAAATGTTTCACGCCGCAATTTAAATTAACAGCTACTGCAGAAACCATCCGAATTCTAGTCCCTCGGCAAAAAATATATATAGTATGTATACTATTTATTTGTTATTGGATTAACGACAAACGGAGGGTTCGCAACATAATAATATCACATCTGGAAGGATTAGGGTTTACGCGGATTTAGAGCTACGAAAAAAAAATTGCAAACTGTCATACGGAACTATAAAACACGGCGGGTATGGTTAAAAATGGAAGCACATAAAAACTTGATTAGAAATGGCTGCTAATGCGTACACCAGTATAATATAATATACTAATGAATTGCACGACGCAAAACGATATTGCTGCAGTAATGGTGCAGTCAGTCATTGCTGCGCATTTAATGATACAGAACTAAATGAGATGATTTTATACTTATTATTAATGTATTATATATAATATATTATAACAGTATAATAGTATGATTATAAACACGTGTTAAAATTTTTATTTTGCACTAAAATAATTGAAAATACGTTTTTTATGACGTTTTGAATATTTTATAAAGCTTATACCTATACTATCTACCCTCGATAAGAAACCAAACGACCTATGATAATTATATATTAAGGGTGTATTTATTACATAGACTCTAGGCAAATTGAGTCTCAAGTTATTTGGTTTATTTTATTGACTGGTAAATTGAACCCGAGTAGTTTATATATGCCTTATAAACCGTGTTGCAAATTTCTATGCTTACTAAATTTAAATATTAAAAATAAATAACAATAGAAAATCTATCTTTTTGACTTGATTCGACAAATAGGAGCTAATAGCTGTGAATCATAAAATTGAATTTTTAAGGGGATATAATTCAGAAAATTCAGTTTTTTTTTTTTAAAAGAATTTAACTTTTATATATAATATAATAATATAGCACTTGCTATAAAGAAATACTAAACCTTTTATTCCAAATTTCTAGAACTATCGAAATTATTGGAACCAGTGAACTGAAAAATAAATAAATATCGAATTATCGACCTAACCACAAGTACTAATTTATAATTATTATTTTGCTATAAATTATATTACGTTGGGGAATTGTGTTTTTATTTGTTTTTAATTTTACGATTTTTTTTTTCATAACTGTTAACGTGACACGTTATAGTATAGAATATTAATTTACCTATTATTGAACGTTCGTATATTCCGTGATTCCTATATACTAAAATCATTATGCCTACAGCAGTAGATGCAATAGTGATCTCTGAACAGACAGTGGATTCGTTATTTGTCCACAAAAAATTATGCTATGTATTAAATATCTAACTATAAACGAATAGTTTATATTCGCAAATAATTATTTACACTTTATAAAGACTTAATGCGATTCTTGTCTTCATAATACTTGAAGAAAAATACAGATTTTAAATTACTCGATATATAGTAGGTATATTGTATATACATATTTATTGTGCTCAACCAGCGATGTAATTAAATTTTAGGATAATATTCCCTTTAGCGTTTATGAAAGAAAAATACAATCTTTTGGTTGTAAAGCAAAAAATAACAACAATTTTCGATCCACTTTGATTATCAGAATAAAAACGGAGGAAAATCGTAGACTACCCAGTACCCATACACGAAAACCGGTGATATCCGAAAAAATTTCTCATTAGAATTTCAACGTATATTATGTAATAATATGACGTGTAGTCAGTTTAAGTATAAAAATCACTCGAAGGTGCAGATTTTAAACGACTGAAATATATTTTTTTAATTAAATTCATCAAATTCTAAGGAGACATTTGGTTGCGTATCCGTTACTGGTATATACTCTAAATACCCCCTCCTTCCCACCATCACAACACCACCATGTTTATCGGTCTAATTGAACGCCGGAAATAAGCTTCTTATTATACGTATACACGTTGATCTCGCGAGTCTTTGATGTAATAATGTATTGAATAAATCGGCAGAAACTGAACGTCGCAATCGCAGGTCGTAAATAATCGTAAATATCGACTATAAGTATATATAATATTACACCCCGAGAGCATTTATATACAACACTACGTCAATCGCGACGACGATGACCGGACGACGTTGGCGGCTACGGGTCTCAGGAACCACCTCGGGGAGGGAGTTTTACATTTATTGTATACGCGTGGGCGTAAACCGGGCGCGGCGTTCCCGCAGGGTTTTTCGCGCGCGCACACGCTGCTACGCGACATCTGCCGCCGTCATTGTAACCGAAAAACCGCACATAAGGTCTCGCCTCCACGGCGCGTACGTTTTATTTTCTGTTATAACTGTTATTATTGTTTGTTCTGATTGACTCTGGGTCCGAGCGGGCGGGTGCTGCTTGCAGTGATTAGCATCGGCTATACCATTATCCGCGCTCCGTCCGTAATATAATATAATGTCATTGAGGGGATCGGCCGCGGTCGTATTTATTATTATTATTGTTTATTACGTAGTATGACATAATGTGTGGGGCGGCTAGACGTTTTCGCACAAAAACCTCCACGGATATAACCAGCAGTCGTCAGCTTACAACCGAATAGGATGGATGTACACATTTAGGAGTTTGAGCCCCAAAATGTTTTAAAGCCCCACAACAAAATTTTTTAGAACGAATATAAAACCAGAGAATAGTACAATACATTATATTATATAAGTGTTTTGGTTTGCCTATATATAAAAAAAATGTTAGCCTTTGTCGCTTTTGCATTAGACG
>VUJU01006083.1:0-11479 GCA_009835225.1 Aphis craccivora
CCAATCACTGCAACCAACCGCCCTGGTCTAACGGATAAATTAATGTTATTTAAAGAGTTATCGGGTTGATTGAGTATCCATTTAGCCGATGCGTTTAAAACGTCTATACCAAAATTATCCGATTGGTTCGTATCTTTCTCATTATCAGTGCTCTTTTCTTTATAATTGTTGATATTACCATTTGTCATTTCTATGTCATTTTTGGTTATAGTTTCTGATTTTATAGGCAATGGTTTATTATGTTCTTCTTTTTCATCTTGTAGTAAAAATGACTTTTCAACAAAAGTAATAATTATTGATTATCTATATATTCGTCATGGTTTTTGAATTCAAATTGATAAGTTATTTTTTTACCTGAATGCGTTTAGTGGATGTCAGCATTTCAGCTAGTGTTATAATACCTAGAGGGAAAAATACCGTCATTGTTGTCATTAATATGGCGTAATATGATATTATAACAAAAACCTATAAAAATAAATCATAGATATCAAGAAAAAAAGTATTATTACTATTTTTAAAGTATATATTAATGTTTAAAACTTGTATTTACTTTTTGTGTATTGATGTTATTTCCTAATAATACATATGATAAAATGCTTATGAACAATGCAAATCTAAAATGAAATATTCTGAATGATTGCAAAAATACTCTAATCCATGATGCTCCTTTAATCTGTTTAATTTCCATTCTGTAACAAACCAATTAATATTTATTTATTTATTTAACAAAATAATAATTATTAAATATTTTCGTAGCACATACTTTCTTGCATATTCTACTAGCATTGCAAAGGGTTTCTCCCATGTATACATCTTAATCACTTGTATGCCTGATATTATTTCGTTCATCAGTCTTACTCTTTCGTCAGTCCTAGGAGCTATTTTTGATCGATAGTCAGATGTCTTCTTTCCAAACCATCCTAAAAATATAATTATTTTCATTTACAAATAGGTATAATATCATACTGAAAATTACAATCCTTTTTGTACACACCTTGTAATGGAACAAACGCAAGAAATACAGTTATTCCAATTATTGATGATACACCTATTTCTTGCCATAAAAAGTAGGTGACCAAAATAGTTTGCAGAGGTCCAATCCATAAAAATTGTATAAATCTAAACGCTAAATCGATCCGATTTACGTCATTTGATATCAAATTTACTACTTGACCGACTGTAGTTTCACATAGAGAAACTCTACTTAATGTCAATGCCTATATTATATTATATAAATACAATATACATTTATATAAAGCACAATATTATAAATAATAATGAATAAGTTATAATAAATTATATAAAACTTTTAATATTCAACATCAAAAAAACTGTCAATTTAAAAAAATATATTCAATATATACATTTTATACGAATATATACATATATGAATAATCGCAAATTATTTTTTTCGAGTTACGAAGAACCATACGTTTTACACTTTTTTATTTTTGTTGATGTTTTTATAAACTAACACGAAAACTCCATTTTTAAAGCTCAATTTATTTTGTTTTTAACTGTATGTGCTTAATTATATTATTTTGATGTTAATAAATTATAGATGCAATTATATGATTTAATTGTTTATTAATTTTTGGAAAATGAATTTACCTTTTTATATATCATTGAACAATAAGCAACTCGGATCTTCATTCCGAGGTGCACCATTTCCATTTGTGAAAAATGATACAACACTATGTTACCTAACATGTTAAACAACAGTCCAGATGCGTACATATATGCCTGTTTTAAGTCTACGATGTTTGATTCATCGTGGTTAAAATATGTCAACAGTCCTCTAATAAGCATAGGTTGAGTCAATCTATAAAAAGTTCAATCTAATTTATAAAAACATAATTATATTTTCAAATTATACTATTAAGTAATGTATTATTCTTAAATTAACTAACTATTCATTATTATTCCATACATAATATATATATAATATATTATCATATTTTAACTTATTACAATTTTGACTCAGGTATTATAAACAACAATAATTTTATTTAAGCACCTAGTATTTTTAAGGACAATAATCAATAATCTTCAAAAATTTTCCAATATTAATTATGTACAATTATCGTATAAAAAAAAATATATATATAGGTATACTTGTAAAAAAACGTGTTTAATCTATCCCAAGTATAAAATTCAATAGAGACAAACTCACTTATTTGCACCTACATTAAGTTATCTATTACCTACTATACAGCAACGCGAGTTCTCTGGTATCATTTTATAAAATAAATTGTTTTATTTTAAAAACAATGTCAAAAGCTTAATTATTTCAACTAAAGATACTTCAACATATGAGTGAAAATTGAACAACATTTCTTTAACGATTTATTTATTATATTCACCTTAATACCGATTCAGTGAACATTTGTACGATTCCATAAAACAAGATCTTTCCTCCAAAAATTTTAACCATAACTCTTGATAAACTAGGTTCTTGATTTTTATTTTTTGCATTAGAGATCTCGATTTTCCATTTCCTTTTATTAGAAAAATGTAAAAAAAAAATATATATTAATGTTAGTTACAAATAGTATAAAATCTTATAAGCTCACTTTTCAAATTGATATCCTAATAATGAGGACTTGTCATCATCAAGTGGAGCGTACAAATCATTGGTTTCCAAATCTCTCTTTTGTCCGGTTCTAAAGAGGTTTACAATCCAGCTATATCAAAATAATTAGTCAATTAATAACAAGTATTGAAATTTTTAATTTTGGATTAATATTTTAATTTGGGTGATGCCTTTATGAAATCATTATTTGAAGAACTAAAGTAGGTACTTAAATAATTTTAGTTATTTTTCTACTCTCATTATTTATAAGTTAGCATTCTAATATAAATTATAATTCAAATATTGATAAATTAGTACCTAAATGTAAAGATTTCGAAGATATTTGCTCTGGCTCGTGGATTTGGTAGCTGTTTTTCTTTTTTGCCCGCAGCCTCCATTTTTAATCTAAAAAATAAATTCAATTAAGTAATAAAACGTTAAATACATAGGTTTTAGGTGTAATAAAGAAAAAATGTTCAAAAACTCTTATTTACAGTAAAAACAATAATGTTTTTATAATTTTTTTAATTATGCTGTTTATTTTTACCATAAAAATGATTTTAATAAGCATTTAACATTTTATAGTAAAATCAAAAAATGCCTGTTCACGAATATTGGCTTCTACTTCTCGAATTATGATAGTACTTATGTAGTGTTTACACAAAAATATATTAAATCCTATTTATTAAACTACAATACATTTTAAAATCGTGGTCAAAGAATTAAAATTAATTTACATTCAATGAATAATAAAATAATTAAGTTTATCTTTAATAGTTAAAAAAAAAATAAAAACATTTCACGTACTACAATTTTGTTTATTCTCCCTACTCATATTTCTCTATCCATTAATGAAGGTTTAATGTTTTTTAATTGAAATAACATCAATAAGTAGAGAAAAGCAAATATTAGAGAAAAACACGCCTGTGATTAAAATATAGAAAAAACAACGATCGTGCTATGGCAATTAATTTATTTTGCAAGAATCACTTTATCTCATTTAATTTTTATCAGGAATTTTTTTATCGTGTACCAAATATTTTTGTTGATATTTCTATAATTACGTTAGTTATCATTTAGAACGACGAAAAGTCTGTTTGAATTATCAATAATTCTTAAATTATTTCTGAAATTTTGCCATACTTGTGAATTGGATTAACCGACATTGATTGCTGTCTCAACTATTAATTATAACTAACTTTAATTATTAATACATATACGTAGAAATTATTATTGAACATATTTTGACAATCTACGTGAATTAACTATATATTAATATATAATATATAGGTATTACTTTTATTTGCAACTTTGTTTAAATAGATACTGAACATATTATGTTATTGTAACTCGCATGTTTATTATGATTACTTTAAACTTATTTTTAATTTTAGTTTTTATATAATGCAGCATTATTTCATAAAGTCATAAGCAATTATCCAATTGTAGTATGTATTTTATCAACATGTTATTATTACTTTTATTAATCTGGAAATATGTATTAATTATATTAGTTACTACACTTTAATAAAATAAGTTTAATAATTTAACTACCTACCTCAGGGAAAAGCCTCGTACGCCTTGGCACAGGGTTTTGGTATATTATTGTAAGATTATTGTAAATTTGCATTAATGTGATGATTTAATGACCTTCAAAATCATTAAATCATTTTTTTAAACCACAGTTTATCATTATATATTTTTTATAATTTTTATAAATTCTCAGTAAGTTAATGAGTTAATGATTAATTAACGAGAAATCATAAATATTTTTTCAAAGTACTATCTAAATTATACGATAATCGCTTCATAAATGTTTCATAAAATTTTATTAATAATGACTAAAAAAGTAATATTTCAGATTTATGTAATTTTTTATTCGTAGTTTACGAATTTTGTTTTTGTAAATCGTTTTACTTTTCTCAATTTACAACCATATAATATAGATTATTGTTAATTTATTACCTACACGACTGAAAATTAATTAAGTGTACACTTGTTTAGACTTAAAATATTGAATACAAATTATAAAAAAATCATAAACTACGTACCATATATGCTAAATAAGTGAAAATTATGAACTATTTATTCAGAATCGTTTGGTACACGGTTCAATTGTTTGTATATAAATTACACACAACAAAGTTACTCATAATATTAAAAAAATATTTGTCTTTAAGCTAAACATAATGTAATTATTTGAATACACAGTTTAAAATAATTTTAATACATGACATTTTTTTAGATAATATAAGTACGTAATAATTAAAATAAAAAGTTTTTGCTTAAAGCCAGTCACGATCAAAGATACTGTTATATTATATTATGATAAAAACAACTAATTCTACTATATGATTTGTTTAATAACTTATTTAATATTAAGTACCTGCTGTGAGTAAAAATGATAGAACATAGTACTATAACTATAGTACCTATAGTAGTTAGGCTTTTAGGTCACATAGGTCGAAGATAATATTATGCTATAACGGGTGATTAATTTGATGTGTACATTGATAAATATATAATAATATTATGCATATTTAATTCATTAGATTTAAACTCTAAAGTTTCTTTATTTTTTGTATTTTAATTTTCAATTCTTGTAATCGATATTTTTTAAAGAACTTTTACTCTTATTTTACACTCAAATATTGTTTTAAAAAGTTTATAATGAAAAAAAAACACTAAGATGAATAATTTGGTTAACAATTAATTTCTACAAGTATTTAATATTATAAGCATAACTGTAATTATCTTTTGATGAAATAACGAAATAAAATTAAATTAGAAAATATAACAAATTACATAGGTATTTAGTTATTCTGATCGCATTTAAGTCACATGTTTGATTGATCACCCAGTATACACAAAATTATGTTAGATAATCGATTTTATTTATATAACAGAGCAAATGATGTATACGTGTTTTTTTTTTAAATCAAATATTGTCCATTATATATAATAATAGTAATAGTTGTGCAATTGAATATTGATAATATTATACTATAATGTAATTAAATTTAAATATTGTGTAATTTCAAGTTATGGAAAAAATACATATTCAATATTATAGGTCTAAACGAATTAGTACATTTTATTTCAATCATAGATATTTATTAGTATATATTTACATAAATTAGTGATATTTTACCTACATATTATATATAACACTCCAAATATTTTTGTATTATATTAAGAAAATCGGTAGTTTATAGTTAAAAAATAAGAAACCACAAAACTATTTCAATGATAGATAATAACATTATTTTTCTACACCAACATAGACATTTTTTTTTCGATTATTTAGTCATTAATATCTTTTATTTTAAATATACCAAAATATAATTATAATAATAGTTTATTTCGTAAAATATAATTAGGCATATCGCATATAATTAAATACTAATGTGTGAACATTTTTTGTTATTATATTCTCTACTTTTATTTTTATGATACCAATTTTCGAACTTATCCAAATATTATAGTCTATAACTATTACTATATATTATTATTATAATAGATACTAGTGATACTACTTACAGAATAATTTACAATAATTAGAAGTTATAAATTTCTTTTTATCTCATTGTGATTAAGTATTTAGTATATTATATTAAAATGCGTGTACCTATATATAGATTAATTAATTCATGATTTATTGATTTTATCGAATTAGCTTAACATCACAGATATATAGAGTATAGACATTATAAACATAAAAAAAGTTAATTCGATCTTCAAAATAAAGTAGTTTTTATTATTAAATAAGTTCCTTATTAGATAATTATTAATGTCAAAATTGATGAATTCCCAACAGTTTTTTTTAATAAATTTTAACAACATATAAATTGGCCAAACCAGTATTTTACAACAAATTTTATTTTTTTCTCAAAATGCACGTGGAGATTAACATAGATATATTTGATTTAGAAAATATAGAAGTTGATACTATATTATATAAAAAAAAAATTATTATTTTGATGAACGCTATAAAAACGTAGGTTATCACTAGTGAATTTGAAATTTAAGCATCATGATGTATCAAGATTCTATTAGTCCGCAAAAAATAATATTGTATTTTTTTTTTTTTTTTTGAAAATTAAAATAACCTATGAACCAAAAGTTAATGAAAAAAAAAAAAAATGAAATTTTAAGTTTAAATTATTACTTTATTTTAATATTTTTAATGTAGGCAATTGAATATCTTTAACAATGGTTTGAACAAATATATTACCATTACTGAGATAGTTTTAAGTTTTTGTGTGACATAAGACATTTCAAGAATAAGCCTTAAGATGGTATTATAATAAATATTGAATTGTATTAATCTTTATACTACTACTGCGTATTTTCAAAAAATGACGATTTTAATAAAACAGACTTTCTATGAAATAAGAAACGAATCTATTTGCAGTATCTAAACTGTGAACCCCGATAAAACACTATTAAAGTTATTATTTGTTATTATAAATAATAACAAATTTACTAAAAATGTAAATGTAACCTAATACCTTATTTTAGCAATGCCCGCCTCTGTTATGTATATGGATTAAGAAGCTTTTCTAAGTTGAAAATAATAAAAAAATATTTAAGGAAGTCAATGACCCGAAAGAGGTTGAGTCATTTTATTAGAATTTTAATCAAAGAAAGGGTCATGGTTAACATTAAATTCAAATATTTATTGACGGAGTTGACGGAATTAACTTAAAAGTGTTCGTAAATCAAATCTTATTAAGTTTTATATTAATATATTCTAATAAATAATTAGATTTTACTATATTTTGCAATATTTTTATCCAAATTATTTACCATCATTTTATTTAGGTATTTATATTTCTCACTTACACAAGCTTTGTAGATATATTAAACATGCTTTTGTAGAATATAATCAAGATTTTATATGATTTTTAAATCTAAAATTGTAGATATTATCTACTTATGTTATAAAATTATTCAATAAAATCTTTTTTTTAGTACTCAAGCCAAACAAATTTGTATATAAAATAATAATATAAACTAAATGTATAATAATTTATTAGATAAAAATACAGTAGAATCATTGATTAATATACTATACCTATATATTTTATGTATATTTAAACAATGGTAGTATTCAACCTATGTACAATATTAATATTGACATTTATATAATTAATATTAACAAGTGGTAAAGTCTAATGTTTATAACGATGTTTAAAATACAATGTGATTAATTTTAGTTAAAAAGACAATTTTATTTACATCGTATACAATAGAATATAGAAACCTAAAGAAACAATTATATTTTATACAAGTTTAATACACGTCTTAATTTTTATTAGATTTAAAAATATATTATGTCGTGTTAATAATTAATATCAAAAGATAAATTTACCATAATGGTTGTTAGAGAACAATTTGTATCTATAAAAAAATCGGGCAAGTGGGTACCGCTCTGCTGTACATTAGATGCAGTGTGGATCACTATATATTATAGGAGAGTTAAATTTGAATCCAATGATAATTATCATTGTATACAAAAAACGATTCTGAACGAAGATGATTTGTCAGCCTAGGATATAATTTTCAGTGGTTGGTGAAAAAGGTGGTTTATGTTTTAATGGCCTGAATACATCAAAATTTAAGTTTTTTTATAATTATAATTAGCTGAACTTATGGAAAATCTTGTATTAAATTTTCAACTTTTAGCTACTTATACAGAAATTTGTATAAATTATACCTACAAAAAAATTTGCAAATATTCATGGTTTTGACGAATTTTCGTCAATATTTGAACTTCAAATGCTAATTAAAAAAAAATTGTGCCTATGTATTCTTATAATTTTTTAATTACTATAAGAATAACAACTAATAACTTCATTAATAACTTTGTATTAAATTTTCAAGTATTTTCATTAGGCCAAAAAAATTTTATCGACACTTCAAAAATATTTTTTTAGAAAATTTGAAAATTTCAGTTGTCTATAAATAGTTAAAAAAAAGTCAATATATTTTGAAAATTAAATCACGTAAAGAAAAACGCCAATCTTAATAACTTGGTAACAATTTATATAGCTGGAATAACTATAAAATAATAATTAAAAATGCAACTATAAAATTATAGTTAAAATTTTAACTATAATGAATTGTAGAACTAACTAGTTTAATAGTTAAAATTACTATATTTTTGTGGTTGAAAAATATGAAAAAAATGCAAAAAATACGGCTAGTACTCGGGGGGGGGGGGAGGATTGAACCTTTGACGGGTACAACCCCCTTTGGCCTAATGTCCTAACGTCCTAACCTATCAAGCTACCTAATATTATGTCGAAACAAGCCAAAACTGATGATTTAAGCAAATTAATTTTTTTGAAAAATAAATATTTTCATTTTATTATTATATTATGATTTTCTATTTTTATTTATGTTTTAAGATTTAATAATATACATAATAATCAGAACACATTATATAGGTATTTTAATTGATAACAATGATTCAAAATAAAAACTTCTTTACACGAAATATATGTTTATACCATAGGTTTCCAACCTATGGTCTGCGGACCACTGGTGGTTCGCGAGATATTGTGAGGTGGTCAGTGAGCCATACTTACAAAATTTAAAAATATTTTAAATATTTAATTTTTTATTGAGGCAGAACACAAGTATTTAATAGTGTAGAGCAGTGGTGGCCAAACTACGGCCCGCCATCATTTAATATCTGGCCCCCGAAAGAAGTGTAATATTTTACATTTACGTAAAAAAAAAAAATTAAAAATATACACTGTATATTATACAGTATACATTCTTCATATTTAATCCCGTATCGCCATATCGTAGCGTTTTTGTTGTTACAACGTAATTTAATAATATAAATTGCATTACCGTATCTTATCTTATTTTCATACGATCACCATGGCTGTAGAAACTACAATACTACAATTATATTAGTAGTATAGCAATATATAGCAATACAAAATTATATATACCTATACCTAAAATTCTGATAACTTAAAAGTAAAAAAAAATTTTATGGCCCGAATTAAAAAAAGGTTGGCCACCACTGGTGTAGAGTATACCGTCATTTATTTAAAAATTTATATTATACAGTAAAATGTATGTTATTATTTCAACCGATAATTTTATCCTGTTTGTACATTAAGATTTGATTATATCGGCAGATGTACATTTTTTTTAGAATAGTAATTATTTGCGTTAAATTGTTAATTATTTTAAACTTTAATAAAAAATGATCAATTAAAAAAATTATTAAAAGTCTGTTATAAGGAATTTCATTATTTTTTATTTATTCATAATCTAAATTTTAAAATTTTTGAAAAAAAAATTGATTCTTATATATAAGAAAAGTAAGAAATACAATATTGAGGTGGTCCGTAACTTATTGAAAGTTCTCCAAGTGGTTCGTAGCACTAAAAAGGTTGGGAACCTCTGGTTTATAAAAACCCAAAAACCACGATTATTTTGGAATATTGTAAAATCATGGAATTCGATTTAACTAAATCCCTATTGAAAGTGAGTAGGCACTTTAGATTATTTGAGATCACATAATCCGTTCGTGTTAACGATTAACTTTACCCTAAAAGTAAAACTAATTAAGTATATATCTAGTACAGTGATTCCCGTCCCCTCGTCGGCATTTTTTATTTTGAAGGGAGCGTTTTTCTGAGGGAGGTGCTAAGGAGGATACTTATCTATCATTTAAGTTTTTATTATTCATGTTATTAGTAGGCATTTAAATATAAAATTAACTAAATTGTAGCATTACAATATTAATGTATAGTTTTTCTTTAATTCAAAAGTAAAATGTTATTATTTTGAAAAAATTGATTGAGGGGGCGGTATGAGATTTTTAAAATCTAAAAGAAGCGTTGAGTAAAAAAAGTTTGGGAAACACTGATTCGAGTATATTTGCAATAGGAATAGCACAATCAATAGACATAGAACACAAGGAGATTATCATAATAAAATTGTATAATGTCAAATGAAAAAAAAAAATGATTAAGACACTAAAATTAATAAAAAAAATATTGTCATGAACAAAAAATATACAGCCTGTGATAAAGAAAAAGTATCAAGTAAATAAGAAACAATAATTAATAATAACTGACATCATTCATGTACTTTTTATATAAGATCAGCTGAACCTTGGCAATCACGTGTTCAATTCATTGTTTTCTTGGGCAATGTTCATAAAGCTCTAAAAATATGTACAAAACACTGTTAATTTATGTAATAAATTCGATAAACACATAACTCAATCAGGTTCCAATTGTACCTCAGCTGCTATGTTGTGTAATAATTCGGACGTTTCGGTTCCCGTTTGTTCAACCATTTTGTAAAAAAATCCATCTTTATTTTTTAACAAGTTATAAGGGTGGTCGAATTCGACCATTGTTCCAGCATCCATAACAAGCACCCTATCAGAATCCATGACTGTGTTCAATCGGTGAGCGATAGTTAATACTGTACATGACCGGAATTTATTTCTAATCGTATTTTGAATCAAGGCATCGGTCCTGAGAATAAAAAAAATATTACAATACACACAGATTTAAGATTAAACGAGAACATAATTGCAATCGACTTGATATGATTTGTATCATTTACTGTGAATCGACATTGGCAGTAGCTTCATCCAGCACGAGGATTTTATTGCTACGCACTATAGCTCTGGCTAAACACACTAATTGCCTTTGACCCACGCTGAAATTAGATCCACCTTCAGACATTTTAGAGTTTAGACCGTCGGGCAAATCCTCTACAATGGTTTTAAGTTCAACCTTAAACAGTAATAAATCAACAAAATGTAAAACTTACTTTGATAATAATTATAACCCAAATAAATATTTAAGTTGTGTTTGAAAATTATAAATGAAAAAAAAATTACCTCTTCTAAAGCATTCCAAA
>VUJU01006084.1:1395-11477 GCA_009835225.1 Aphis craccivora
TGAATTTTCCTGAACCATGATTGGCCTAAATGAAATCTGCAGGCCATAATTTTGCAGTTTGGGAAAAAATGTCTAACAGCGTGTGTTTCTTAAACTATAACCATTTAATTAAAATTTTAAAATTATTTAAATACTTGTGTTTGCTCAAAGAAAAAATATTGGTATATATAAGGTGCGCAATCGTGTTGTTTTTTTTTCAAATATTAAATATTAAATCCCACCCCCACCCAGGTAATTATGCCATTGCGGCTATTATATAGTATATACGTAGTATACATATATCTCGTAAATTGTTAAAAGATAATTTACTTTTCATACTTAAATATGTGTTTTAGTTATAGTGAAATATTACTTACTATAACTGTAACTAATTGTGTTATTTTTTTTTTTTATCTTTTTTTGGATTCACATTATAATCTTCATTTAATATTTATATTTACAAAATATTTACTTCATCGAACTGAAAAAAATTTACCAGAATATATACATTTTTGGAAATAATATAGAGACATAACTATAACCTATATATTATTTAATTCTTAAAATATTCATTTTTGTATGTATACCTAATATTTATTAACGTATAATTATGTTATTATACACATATTTTTAGTATAATACCTAATTGAAAAATAATTAGACATATTTTATATGTATAATATAAAATATAGAATACTATATTCTATATTAAAGTAAAATGTAATTGTTAATTTTAAAACTTTATTCATACAATTTACATTTAAGATTTTTATTTTGAAGCGAATATCAATACAAATGTAAATCTGGCCAATGCATTGATAGCTCATCAACTTGTGATGGAACTCGAGATTGTATGGATGGATCTGATGAAACTAAGGAATTATGTAAAATGGTTCAGTAAGTTGGTTTCTATAAAATAAGTTATAACTATCATATTTTAATAAATATTTTAAATTTAAGGTGTCAAAAGTATACATTACAATGTAAATATGGGGCTTGTGTCAGTAAAGAGAGTAAATGTGATGGCGTAAAACAGTGTGCTGATGGATCTGATGAAGAAAAATGTGATGAGATTAATTTAAACTCAAGACCTATTGATCCTGTGTATAATACAATTCAATCAACGACGCAGTCTAATACAAGGTATATTTATTATTTTATTTTAGCCGTACAAATAACTTGTGCGTTGTTATAGATTAATTTGGGATTTCGAAATTACTAGGAAAATAATGTTTTTCCACAAATTGAACTTATTATGTCATTAATTATGTTATTTATTGTGATTGATAAAATATAATATAAAATCTGTAGCTATAGATATAATGTGTTGGAAAATACCGATATAGTGAAAAAATAACTCAAGTAATTTATCATTTATTTATTTATTTAGTATTTTTTCTCAAAAAATAATAATAATAACCCCTTGAAAAAATAACCATAGAAAAACTATGATATGAGATTTTACAAAATTAATTGAGGCGGAGAAATTAAAAAAATACATAATTCAATTTAAGAAAACAATTATGAAATATTAATATTATTTACCATTTTTTTTTTCATATTATTATTAAGTGTAAAAAAATTGACTATTTTTAAACCATACATAGATGATTGGCATTAAAATTTCGTGAATAAGTGTGTTAGAACATTTTTATTTATAGGGTTATTTTTATCGATTATTATTTCTTTTTTATATAGAGAATGTACTTAATTGATATGATGCTAATTGTTAATATTTTATAATTTTAGGAATTTATGCGTTTTACCGATTGCCGAAGGGGTTATATATTCGTATGAAGGTTCAAATGAAATTTTACCTCACGGGACATTGATTGACCATCATCGCACTGTAATTGAGAACTGTGAAGTTGGATATCATAAGGCTGCCGATCAAAATGGTTTTAGGGTTTGTCAGGAAAATGGAAAATGGATAACGAGTTTTGTGAAATTATGTTTCAGTAAGTTATGTATTATAATTTGTATATGCTATAATTTTTACTTATTTCATAT
The DNA here is from genome assembly GCA_009835225.1 of Aphis craccivora. Taxonomy (NCBI): domain Eukaryota; kingdom Metazoa; phylum Arthropoda; class Insecta; order Hemiptera; family Aphididae; genus Aphis; species Aphis craccivora. The sequence continues at coordinate 3,385 of VUJU01006084.1, forward strand.
TTGTATACTAGGTACATAATATCTATGTGTCTGATGTTTGGTTATGTTTGTTCATAATTTTTTTATGTTTATAGAAATGTGTCCGTCTCTAATATCTGATAGTTTAGATATTACATGTACTATTAATGGTAAGTATACTGATTGTTCATCTCCGTCGATACCTAATACAATAGCTAGGTACACCATTATGTAAGCCAACACATACTGTACCAAATGGACAAGAAGAGACTCCAATTGATTTACTTTGTCAGTCCAATGGAAAATGGAATTATCAACTATATAGATGTATTCCATCTAATTGTATTTTTTTTTTTTTTTTGAATATACCTAAGTCTTTAATTTATATTTTTATAAGAACTAAAGAAGATACATTTTCGAGTTTTTGATATATTGGTTTTACATTTTATTATTATTTATTAGGTATTTCACTTTGTATTCCACTTTAAAATAAAAACATATTCCTTTTTTTTTATGTAATTTAAATGAACATTAACCATAGTTTTAAAATAATATTAAAACAAACTCGATATGTCATACCTTCGAAAATATTTTTTATAATTTTTGTAATGTGTGGTTTTATAATATGGCTCTAACATCCTTTTGAATCGTCAACATTAAGTATATATTAAGTTTTATTCTTTATTACATAGGTATTATTACTTATTAGTTATTACCATCTAAATAAGTATTAACTTATTATTATTTTAGATTGCGGTAAACCATATACCAATCCAGCACCATTGATTGGAAATGGTAAAAAAGCAAATTTTGGAACAGCACCTTGGAATGTCGGAATATATCGGTTAAATAAAGTAAATTCCAATTATGACTTGATATGCGGAGGATCAATAATTTCTCCAAATTTAGTAGTTTCTGGTAAAAATTATGCAATGTATTTAAGATTTAAAAAAGAATGATAATTAATTAAATAACATTTTTAGCGGCTCATTGTTTTTGGCAAGAAGGTATGCTATCTAATATAATATCAATAAATGATGGGCTATATAAAATTGCTGTTGGAAAATACAAAAGAGATTTTACAGTAATTGACAATGAATTCACTCAAACGATGAATGTAATGAAACTATAATAATATTAATAATAGTAGGTAATAGGTATGGTATAAAATATACTATAAACGAGAAACTTTATAGGTGGAATCAGTTCATCTGAAAGAAGGTTATCTTGGATCTCATGGATTTTATGCTAATGATATAGCTGTTATCGTGTTAGCAAACAGAATTTCTATGAGTAGTGCTGTTGCACCAGTCTGTGTTGATTGGGCTAATAGACATAATAATAATATACGGAATGGAACTGAAGGAAAGGTTGGTTTTTTGTTAAAATAAATATTACAGTTGTGATTTAATTATAGGTAGGTAAGTACTTTATCACCATAAACTATTATCCATTTGTATTCAGTTATGACTGTTATGAGTTATGACTGATTACCAACACTTATACAGTATAAGTTATATTAAAATATATTAATATTATACATTATAAAACTGTTTTCTAATTTCACAGATTGTTGGTTGGGGAAAAACGGAAAAAGGCATACTAAGCTCTTCTTTATTAGAAGCATGTCTACCATACATCGATTATAATTCTTGTCGGAAAATGCATAGATATGATTTTGAAAAGTTTATAACTTCTGATAAGTTTTGCGCTGGTAGTAGCAGTGTATTAGGTAATAAATATTTAATTATTAATACCTTGAAATTATCAATTTTTTCCCAACAAAATTAGCTTTAATTTATTAAACAATTCTTTTAAATATTATGAATAATTTTTATTAAACTTTTAATTTAACCTCCTCCAGTCCTCCCCTATAAATATGTATAATGTATACGTTATAATCATTGTATAATGATTTATTTTATGAAATATTGCATTAATAACATTATTTATAATTATATTATCTAAAACGCGGATTTTTATATAATAAAAAAGTCAAAATATGTAAATATTTATGCTCTTATTTTTGGCAATATATTTATTAAAAAACGTGAAATCAGAGGCGTTCTCAGGATTTTTCTATGGAGGGGGATGAAAGAAATTGTTACATGATAAGCCGTAAGGGTTACCAAAAATAGACAAAATATGTATCACTAATATGTAAGAAAATAAAGAGCCTTGGGGACTATTATCCTCCATATCCCCCTCCCGTGAGAACGCCCATGCGTGAAATATTTAAAAAAAAAATCGGTATTTTACATTAATTTAATTAATTTGATTCAATTTAACAGCGTATACATTTGGAGATTTTCAAATTTAAATGTACGGTGGTTATAGGGAATTTTAAAAGGTACCGAGTAACTCTTAGTTGATGGGGTTTTTGGCACGATTAACAAAATAAAAATGACATGTTCAAAAATTCGCTTAAATACACGAATGAACGAAAACAATTGTACATAATATAATAGTGTAAACTGTGGAGGTACCTAAGTCGGCGAGTCGCGTATTTCTTCCCTACCCGTTAGCCGTTGGTTTTCAACTTATATATATATACATTACACCATTTATATCTCATATATAGTGCGTACCTGTCGCAGTGTCGCTCATAATGTATTACGAACCATAGAGGGAAAACGTTCGCTATACTTACTTTTAATGTCGCCGACTATTATACTATATTCTGTCCAACGAAAGAACACTTCGATTCTGCGCATCCTAACATTCCTAACCGGATGGTTTTATATAAATTGAATAATATGGTTTGCTATCAAAACCGGGGCCCCTTCTATTGCAGGGTGACATTCAGTTGCGGATAGGCTAATATTTTTTTACTGGGAAATAATTTAAATAAAGGCCCCCGAAAAATAAGACGTAAGCTACATTTTGTTTTAATAACAATTAACAATATAATACAAAACGAATTAATAAATAATGTATAGGTACTCCTAGTACAAAACGTGTTTATTTTTATTGTTTTTAATCATATAAGAATAATGTATAATATTTTACACCTTTTTAAAGTCAATACATTAATAATTTAAGACTCACTATTTAATGCAACTTTATCAATTACGGGATCTGTGCTAATAGAAGTTACAATATTTTTTTCTACACTCATATGAGTTTAAAACTTTCTAAATGATCTTGAGGAATTGAGTTTCTCAAGTATTTTTTTACATATTTTAATTTGGAACATTGGAATTTATTATGTGAAAAAAATTGACTTTTAACATTTGCACATTTTAGTAATGCTTTTCTATTGTTTGTACTCCGTTTCAAAGCTTCTGACTCATATTTTTGTTTATTCAGTTTTTTGTCATTATTATAATGGTATTCATAACTTGTTTATTATTAAATAATAAATAATGTATATATAATATATAAAAATTCGTTAAATAATTGGAAATCAAAATTTCAATTTATGCTTATAAAGTTATAACTTATAACACATTTAAATTTGTATACCTATAGTGTATACGCATACACTATACAAATAACTCACATAATTTAAACCTGGGCCAATCCACCACGGGTGACATTTGGGGGTGTGCTGAAAAACCGATTTTGTTTGGCCTACAGCACGTTTTCTCGTTGCATAGAATATAATAATAGTCTGCAGTATAGATACTACACTGTCTACCTGATATTACAAATTGTAATTTCGCGTTGACTGGCTAATTAATTATTTCAACTCTTTTTAATTAAAATTGTGTATTAATAGAAGCCTATAGAACAAAATTTCCAAATTTTAAAGTTATACCTTGGTATGAAAAAGCAAAATATTTATGAAATATGTAAAAAAATATTGGTGAAATATTTAAAAATATGTATTTACATCAAAATGTGTGAAAATATGTAAAATAAAAAAGTCTCTTTTTATTCAAGATATAATCAAAAGTCTTTATTTAAAATCAGAATTGATAAATTTGTATTGTATTCATAGGCTTAGGGTGGTCAAATTTGTTAGGGGGGCTTTATCCCTTCCAGGGAGAGACATTTACGAGTTTTTGGGAGGCTATGATTCAAACTGGGGGGCTTAAATTCAGACCGGGGGGCTAAGCCCCCCAAGCCCCCCGCTAACTACGCCTATGATTGTATTTACTTGAAAATCCGTGCCTTATTTATATCTATAAGGGGGGTTACCATATAAACAGGGGTTACCTCAATAAACAAATTCTGTGTAAGTACTTTAATTATACAAAATGTATTATGATACTCGATACTCAATATGACGTAATCAATACTGATCTGTAATATAATTAGTTGTGTCATACTATTATGCTTTATAAATATAAAGGCTTAGGCTTCTTCCATTTTTTTGTATCTATAGTGGTTGGTGGGTCCTTGGTATATATTTTTCTTTGCTTTTACAGGAAAATGTCCAGTTCACCATGCCACTGATTTTAAATAATACCTACTTACTATTTATAATTTATAATAAATAATAATATAATTAATTACATTTATAAATCTAGTGAGCGGGTAGGTACTTGTCATATCCGGCACTGTGTGAGTCTAGGATTGTAATTTTAAGTTATTAAAAATTCCATTGAAATTAGATTTTTTTAATTTTTATCATGATTTTCTAGATCTACCATGGTACACCCAAATAAAAATAACTACCTAATCAATTATATATAATATTATTATGAGATAAAAATAACAACAAAATGATAAATAAATCTACCTATAACAAAATTATATAAATCCTATACTTAGTGTCTACCGTCCAATAATGGTTGCGTGAATAAAATATATCTATTTAATTTCAGGACAAGGAGTAAATGAAGGAGATAGCGGTGCAGGCTTAACGTTTTTACATTCTGATTTATATTATTTAACTGGAGTAGTGAGTATCAAGGATGCAATCGCAAATAATTCAATCGCAGTTTTTACAGGTCTTAAGCAACACATCCCATGGATTCGTGAACTTTATAACAAGTATACTTCTTATGCAAGTGACAGTATATTTAAGTCTAATAGTTAGCTTAATAAATATTATTTACTTTACGTGTAATTTAAGTCAATATTTATATACCTAATTACCTAAATAGATTTTTAATTTTGTATAACAATTTTTAACAGTTCATATACAATTATTTGTTTAAATTGAACTTAATGCGAAATTAATATAATATCATAGGTACCTAAAATTCATTTTACACTTGCACTTATAAAGTTTGAATAAGTTTTTGCCAAAAAAATATTTTAAATTTTACTACTAATTGATTTATAATTATAAATATTGTAATTGATTATTAAAATAATTACTACTATTTTTATTTATTTTAAATGTTGAGTATTTTATTCATTCGATGTACCTACCGCATTCATTGTGCGTGCATCTATATTTTTCATAAATAAAAATAAATAAATAAAAAATTATAAAAAAAAATTAAAATAAAAATAAATTAAAAAACAAATTGAAAACTTAATCCATTAGTCGTGAAAAATGTTAAAAATACGAAAAAATCTCAAAATTTTAATATTTCTCCTTAAAATAACTACTGTAGGTATGTATATTAATTATTAAAATTTCGAAAATTTCAAATACACATAGGTAGGTATGACAATCCTAAAACTATTATCTATACTTAACAGGTTACATACGTAACACTCCACATTTAATCAATAATAAATATTAAATTAAATAAAGCTATCTCACAATTACAATTATCTATCAAAATACTGTGTTAAAGAAAGAAAACCAGAAGAAGTGACACAGCATTTCTCCTTTATTAAACCATAATAAGTAATAACTCTTAAGTTACAATTGGCAGCAAAAAAGCAAGGTCACTATTATAGTGACCTACTATACAGCAGAGCGTGACTCATTTGACCACTCTTTTTTTTTATGTGTAAAAAACTTGAAAAATTAATATAACGCTCCTTAACGGTTTTTCATATCATCATATTATAATTTACAAATATCAAAAATACATTCTCTCGGCATTTTTTTATAAGCATTGAAAGTTGGAATGTTTACGAATTATTATTTAAATAATCAGGGCCGGATTTAGGACTAGGCTATCTAGGCTATAGCCTAGGGGCGCCACGACTTGGGGGGCGCTAAGCCGTGGATGGAGAATTTTTTTTTTTTTAGATACTTCATACTAGATAATATAATTGCTATCTGCACATTTAATTTACCATCTACGTGAATTTATATAGTTGAACTTAAATATTAGTAATGAATAATGTTTATTATTATAAATTAGTTTGCTGTTGTAAATATATATATATATATATGTATATACATAATGTGATTGTGCATGGTAAATGTGGCATAACACATAACTAACGCCGTATCAAAAGTGTGTGATATATTAATTATTTTGTACATTTTTTTATTTAATAAAATATATCAAGAATAATTTTTTTTCTGTCATCATAATAAAATGTATTTTTGTTGCCCTTCTGGTCTAGTATTTTACTCAACAAAAATTTAAGACTTAATTTTTTAGGTTGACTTAAATACAATTTTAATTTAATCCATTATACCTACATTTTTGTATAACCATAAAATTAGTAAATTAATGAGAAGAGGGACTTTCAGCTCTTATTGAATAAATGATGTTCCAAGGAATAGGGGCGTTTGGTTTAATAGCCTAGGGGCGCCTTTTAAGTAAATCCGGCCCTGTAAATAATATTATTTGGAACATGTTATTTTTGAAACAAATAAATTATTCTAAAATTGTTGCTTTTATATTTTATTCAAATGCATTTTTTTTTTTTTTTTTGACAAACAATATCTGTTCCGAATTTCCGATACATTGTTAAAATCCTATAAACATTTATTCAAAACGCTATTTGGAATAAACTCGATTTCAGACAAATGTTAATTAACATGAAATACGAGTATACAACCAATTATTCATTGTTCCATTCGGTATTCATAGGCGTGCTTACGGGGTGTGCAAAAATTTGTGTCTACTTTAAATTTTGATGAAAAATTATTAAATTACCTATTTAAAACTGATTTTTGAGAGTAGGTTAGTAAGTTTATCAGTATATGTAATATAGGTAATATATAAATTAATAATTGTTTTTATTTTATAGAACAGTCGCAATAATAATATTAAATTTACATCTTAATATCTTATAAATTCTTTATTCTCATTAGGTCAATAACAGTATAAAACAGCGTTTAAAAAGTTTAAATTTATTATAGCATAGAGACATTATTTACCTAACTGAATTGTAGTAGGTCAAGTAACCTTTTCTAAAACAATTCTGCACACCCTGTGAAAAATTCCTGCACACGCCTATGGATCCATTGTACATTTGAATATAAATATTAAATATTATGTATTATAAATTATAATATTTATAACACTAACGATGATAATATGGTAGGTAATTTAAATAATATTATTATAATAAAGCGCTGAGACGATAACTGTTTGCTTACAAAAATGTCATTGCCTCAACCGGGAGGCGGGAACCACGATTAAAGATATTTTTAATCGTGGCGGGAACACATAATATATAGATAATATATTATCTATAAACCTTGGCGGGAACCGAAGAGCCGAGATAAAAAATAATAATTATTATTTTACGGTGTGTCTTGATCATTGAACTATATTATGATAATATATGATAATATAGTTCAATGGTCTTGATACCACAGAATAGATGAAATTTCATAAAAATGTTATATTTTATTTTTTATTCTGTGTTGGTACGTTCTAGGTGGTTCTAGTTATTGAATTCTACCGGTTGCCGACTACCATTTGTTAATTGTTTATAATCGTGTGCTCGTTGTTAAACACGCTTGTTTCAGTTGTTTCAATGTAGTTTGATAGTTCGTTTCATTTGTCCGGTTTAATCGGTCTACCTAGTAGTAATTTATTCAAATTATTGTTTACTAGTTTAATATCTATTCCTCAGTGATTCATATTTTAAGTATTTTCCAGAAACTGAACCACGCATTTTACACCTTACAATTTACATATCTTCGTTCACTGTAGATATTTGTCTATGATATTATGTTATAAGTCCGTGACGTTAGTACGTACGCTTACAGTCAAATACTATATACGACAATACGGGACACTTACTACTGTAAAACCTGGCGACCGGTCTTATCAATTCCCCCCGAGATTGATATTAAATTGCCTAACTTTACTCCT